>PVHY01005989.1:0-78073 GCA_004024945.1 Uropsilus gracilis
CCCCCCCCCCAAGCCCCTCACTCCTAGGGCCCAGCAGCCCATCCTGCTTTGCTCAATGCCGCTGCCACCGGGAGCTGGCATGGGCCCCTATTTATTTTGTTCTTTAGGTCACAACCTATCTAAGTGGTTTTTGGGGTACCTCCCCCTCCCTCCTCCCTCTGGTGCCCCTTCCATTCTATCAGACCCCACTCATTGTTGCTTACTAGTTGTGCTAAATCCATTAATCTCTTTCTTTCCTGTGGCAGTACCCTTTTACTGGGTGAGGGACTGTGTTGTTGGAACCATGCATGCCTTGTTGGTAGGTTTTCATTCTTAAGTTTGTGTTGGGCGGCCAGTCTGTATTCATTTGTGATCTGTCCATGTTTTCTTCTTGCAGGCCATCTTCTCCAATCCCATCTCCGCTTCTTTGCTGCTTTAACTTATGGCTCTGGTATCAGATTTAGGGGGTCTTACCCCCAGCCATTGTCAGTGAAGATGTTTCTCTGTGGATACAGGCATCTGTGAATGGCCTTTGTAGATCATCTCCTCTGCCTCAGTATGCAGTTTTGATGTGGGGCTGATTACCCTTTCTTTGTTCTTCCTCTCCTCTCCTGTAGTGTGGGGAGGGGGTGTTGCTCTCCTAGAAGGCATCTCTGAAATGAGATCCTGGGTCTTCTTGGTCAGGTGAGCGCATTGGTGCGCATCGTGACATCATGTCTCTACATTTGTTCCCCTTGTCACACATGCACTGGTTCTATTGGTTGTCCATCTGCTGTGTCCAGCCCAGGCTTGTCGCATGATCCCTCAACCATTCTATGATGAGGTTTGTGTTGCACATGTTTTTGCTCCTCTTGAAGTTTAACTGGAGTGAGAGCAAGATGGAAGGGTCTCCTCTCTGCCCCCCCAGCTGCCCCCCTGCTGATACCTCCCTGGACAGGGGTCGGACCTAGATGGCTGAGCCCATACCCTTCCATGCTCCCCTTGGGCTAGGAGCAGGGAGCAACATGGCTTCGCAGATTTAGACTGCAGATGGCTGCTCGCTGGTGAGTGGGACCACTTAACCCCCACCCCATCACCCCTTTTCACCCCCTCAGGACTCACCTGGCTCAGGGAGCTTACCCAGGAACCTTGAACCCCTTTGCTTCCTGCTGGCAAAGAAGCTCAGACAGCTAGGGACCCGGGTGCGCAGGCAGCCCTCAGGTGGCTGCCTAATGGTGGGCGGAACTCAATATGCCACGTCTTTTTCATCCATTCATCTGTCTTGGGACATTTGGGTTGTTTCCATGTCCCTGAAATTACAAATAGTGCTGCAATAAACTTCTGAGTACAGGTGTTCCTTTGTGTAAATATTGCCATCTCCTTTGGGTAGATTCCCAGAAGAGCGTTTGCTGGGTCAAATGGTAGTTCCATTTTCATTAATTTGAAGGTCCTCCACATAGCTTTCCATAATGGTTGGACCAGTTTACATTCCCACCAGCCGTGTAAGAGTGTCCCTTTCTGTCCACGTCCACGTCCACGCTAGCATTTGTTGCCTGTTTTTTTTTTTTTTTTTTTTTTTTTTTTTTTTTTTTGATGTGGGCCATTCTTACTGGTGTAAGGTGGTATGTCATTGTGGTTTTGATTTGCATTTCCCTGATGTTGATGCTAGTGATATTGAGCATTTTTTCATGTACCTGTTGGCCATTTGTATTTCCTCTTTGGAGAAGTGTCTTTTTCGTTCTCCCCATTTTTTAACTGGGCTTCTTGTTTTGTTTTCGCTAAGTTGTATGAGTTACTTGTGGATCTTTGTTATTAAATCATTATCACTTTTGTGGAGGGAAATTTTTTTTCCCATTCGGTCGAGTTTCATTGTGTTTTATATCTTTGTAGAATAAATTACAGAAACTTCATACTGTGTCTTGTACAGCATATGTTCATTAGATTGAATCACTATGACACAACAGATTACTCCCTTCTCCTTAAACTCGTGCTTCCATTTTATTTGGGGATATTATGTATAGCTTAAATTTATTTTTTGAGCCCAATCTCACTCTTACCATACAGACTCTATGATTTAACTGCCCTTATAAGTCCTTCATTTAAGTTTCTGAGAGAATCTTGAAATTCATTATTCTCTCATTTAACATACTCTCAAAAACATTTTTGTAGTATGTGCAGTAGAGACAAAAACAGGAAATTACCAGTTTCATACTGTGTGAAAATTAAACAGCTGCTGAAAATATAAAGGAAGTACACTAAGAGAATACATGTCAGTTGTGCCTTATCTAGAAATAGAAAGTGACACTAAACCAGATGATACTTAATGGGATTATTTGTCTAATAGGGATTACATCAATTTGTGTAAGTATGTGCTTGTAAGTCATCTGCTATATCTAAGTTAAAAGTTATAGGATAGTTGTAGGATTTAAGAGAAATTATGTAACATTTATAAATATAGACAATTGCTGACCATCCTAGTCA
The DNA here is from genome assembly GCA_004024945.1 of Uropsilus gracilis. Taxonomy (NCBI): domain Eukaryota; kingdom Metazoa; phylum Chordata; class Mammalia; order Eulipotyphla; family Talpidae; genus Uropsilus; species Uropsilus gracilis. The sequence continues at coordinate 2,440 of PVHY01005989.1, forward strand.
ATTGTTGAATTGACTATCTTCAAAAGTTTATTTATACTCTCATGGGTTGTTATTTATACTCTCATGGGTTTTTAGACTTAAATACATATAAATTAGCTAGAACAAAATAAGGATGCAATAGATGTTAATTTCAGCTCTTAATATTTTTAAAATATATGTTTACACAATTGTTCTCTATTACTATCTGTATTTACATAGGGAGGTTGTATATGTAATATTATACAGGGAAGCTGTACACAATAGTGTTCTAGAGAGCAGTCTCTGGAGTCCATGTAACAAACACATACCAAAACAGACAAGCAAAAATAGCAGTAGAAGGAAAAAACAGGTTTAAATCTAAAATTAAATAGTAGTTTTGCCACATTGGTTGGAGATTTATTTGAGGTACAATTTCTTCATTGATTAAAAAGTGACAATAACAGTGCCCATCCTCTCCAGTTCAAAAGCCCCAGGATACCTGTATTGAAACACTGGCTTATTGATATGTTACAGTGAGGGGTGACATGTGCCCTGGAGACAATGGAACATACCAGTAAGAGAATATAGTGAAGAAATTACCGTAGGGTATGGGCATATATCAAGTGATTTTGGAGAGGGCTTAAAGAAGGAATGTGTTGTCTTGGATTGGGTACTTTGGGGGAGAAAGGTGATTCCTTACCTAAATATTTCTCATCTCAAAGAGAGAAGAAATAGAGGGCATTCAGTCTATAGGCAGTGAAGGAACAACAGCCAGTCATTTTAGCCAGGCTAAAAGGATACTTGGTTATTCCTGTGGTTTTGAAAATATCCTGTTTTTTTTGTCTAGGTTCAAACATGATTATGAAGTGATGATGTTTTTTCCTGATTCATTCATGTCTCATGATTTTCTGTGAACTGCAGTATGTTCACTAGGGGAACATCAAAGCCCATCTCCTAGTGCCAGGCTAACTCCAAGTTGTCAGGCCTGCTTTTCTCTTTCTTGATAGCTATGCAACAGTAGTATGATTTAATTAAAGAGAAAGACTGCGTTAACTGTGTAAGATGATGTCTCACACATGAAAATATGTCATCTGTTGTTTATTTCTACCTCTCCCACCTTTAAAAAAAAAAACACCACAGTCTTATTTCAGGATATTTTGTTTTGTTATCTTTAAATTTTATTTCTTATATAGAAATAGGGACACATTTTAAACTCTTAAAACACACACACCATACACACAAACACACACATCCACACTCAAGTAGAACAGTGGCATCTATGGTAGTTATTTCTGTTTGGGGGTTTCTAGCTCAACTTAAAAGTAGTTAAGAATATAATAGAAGAGGTCTTATAATAATGATTTTTAAATTTTTAATTCAAACATTATTCTTTTAGAGAATACAAATTCTGAGTAATCTGAATATTTTGGGTAGGTAGTATCGAATAACAGAAGTGAAAAAACACAGTCTCTGTCTAGGGGAAGTCAGCCTAGGTTTGAGTCCCACTCAGTTTTGTACTACCTCTAGAACCATGGTGTGAAGAAAAATCTCTTTATTGCTTTGCTCTATGCTACAATTCTGTCACTCATCTAGTGAATCTGTGACAACAGTGGTGTCTTTTCTACACTACCCAGTGATAAGGTCAGACCTCAAGTGAAGAACTCAGTCTCAAAAGATTTCCCCTCCACCCTTTCTCATATGCCATCTTCAGATCCCATTTTATCACCTGTACCTTTGACACACCAGCTCCCAGGACCCCTCCTCATGCTGTATAGTTTGCTTGAATGACTCACAGAACTCAGAGCTAACATATCTATCAATTTATTATAAAATTCTATAATAAAGGACTTAGATGAACTCTCAGTGGAAGAGATGCTTAGATGAGGTATGGGAAAGGGAGGTGGAGCTCATATATCCTCTGTGGACGTGATGCTTCCTCAGCCATCCACATTTCACCAACCTGGAATCTCTCTGATTTCACTATTTTGGGATATTTATGAAGGCTTGATCACACTGGCACTATCCAACATGAAATTAATGTCCAGCCCCTCTCTCCTCTAGGAAAATGGGGCTATAAAATGATGTAAAATTGGAAGCTTCAAACTTCTAGTCATGGTTTAGTCTCTGGTGAATAACCCCTATCCTGAAGTTATTGAGGTGCCCCTGCCATAAGTCACTTCATTAGAGCAAAAGCTAGTACTATCATCAAAGAATTTCAAGGAACATAGGCTTTCTTTCAGGGACACAAGTTAAAGACCAAAAGTTATAACAAAGATCAAACAAGTGCCTGAGACCTAATAAACATCAGCAGTGACATAAAGTTTAGATAATAATAGCTATTTTATATATAATGATAGAAATTTGGATATTGTCTGCTATTGGGACAGTGAATAGTCATTGTTTTCAAAATCTGCACAGAAAACTTCATTCTTATAGTTAACACTAAACTGAGAAAAGCATAACATAAGCACCTAAGTAAACCTATAAGAATTAACTACAAATGTCTGTCACTGACAATAACAATTATAATGCTTTTGAGGAAAGATAATAAATTTCTACTTAGAGAAAAGTGGCAAAATGTAATGATAGAGATGGTAGATAAGACTGATGCAATTTGACTGTCTAGAGAAATGATAAAAGAGCACTCCAGGCAGATAAAACTTTAGGGTTAAATAGATGAGAAATCAGATAATAAAATTACAGCAACAATAGTACAGACAAATACAAATAGAACATGTACTGAGCATAAAACCAATCACTGTGTGAAATGCTTGTTCTTTATCTCATTTCATCTTCTTTATGACCTCACAGAAAAGGTAGAATCATTATCCCAATTTAGTGAGGAAGGCAAAGCTTTAAGTTTGATTAATTTACTTGTGTTTACCGATCAACTGCTAGTTCACAATTTAACCCAAACAGAATGAACTCTAGTTACCTGACTCAGAACCCCTACTGTTCTGTATTCCCTTAAATAATCTTTGCAGACATAATGCCATTTAACATCCCTAATATAAAGCAAATCAATGTGATTGTGGTCAGTTATGCAAGACATTTAATGCAATGTCAGGGAATTTTTAATTGTGTCTATATAACTACTACTTGGAGCAGTGAAATAACATTTTCTTTTTAAAAACATGTTGTATCAATAAGTATTTTTCTATAAGAATTCTTAAAACACTCCATTGCTGAATTTCCTATTATTTTACATCATTAGATTGAATTGTTTCTTATCAAGAACTAACTAAGTGAAGGGAAGGCTTGGAAAGTTTTTCTTTCATTCCCATTTAGACTAGTCTGTCAGAGTTAGGAGTCTATATCATGTCTGTAATTTTTTTCATCAAGTTATGAGTTATATTTATCTAGTTTGTAAGGTTCACATATAGAGATTTAACCTACATACCTAGGCCACTGAGGAAGAAAAAAAATCTTTAAGTTATTATATTCAGCTTTAGTCATTAAAGCATAATACAGCAAGAATTACACTCTTTGGTTAATTCTCCACAAGGCAACAAAAAAGGCCAAAATTGCTTAGTTAGAAGAAAGACAGGATGAAGTTTATTCCAACCAATAAACCCATCTGTGTTCAAGCAACCAGCTGCTCCCCTCCCATTTGCTACTTATTGAAATGTCCATAATTTATTCATCTCAGGATACACTTACGCATCTGTGAAGAATCATTACTTTGGCTCATCTAATTGTCTTTGAAATTAAATAAACGAACAAACAAGAAACAAAATAAAACTCAAGGGAGATCAGTGTTGCAAAAGTGTTGAATAGAAAATTCCAAAACTGTGTGACTTTTGTCAAATGATCAAAAATAACCACTGTATAACTTGTCAATCAAACATGAATTTAAGCCCTAAATTTATATTTGTAATTTTTTTGATTCTTTTGCATTTATCTCCTTATGAATCTTCCCATATTTACACATTTGTTTAAAAAATCATTTAAGCAGAGTTGTTAAAACAATTACCCATTGACTGATAATTCAAATTGAATTCCTTCAGTGTTTAGTCCAACTAAAGCACAAATTCACATTCTACACATTTTTCATTTGAAATTTGTTCTTTTAAATTACAATTTGCTATCTCTTTAATTGGCGTCTTGACTTCCATCTTTCTGAAACAGTGACCTCTGTCTATCCCTAACAAAACATCCCAGCAAGCAATGATTAAAGGAGCTACTTGGGATAAGCTGTTTCCACAAGGGAGGGGAGCATCCAAGAATGTTGTTCATGCCGGAGAGTATTATTCTATGAAGAACATAGCTTTGGGCAATAAACACCTGAGTTTGAGTCACTGTTCTAGTCTTCCTAACAATGGTTCTTGGGCAAGTTAACTTGCTCTTTCTAACTTTTAATTTCACTTGAAAAAATTCTACCTCAGGAAATTGTTGTGTTATATGAAACAATGGATATATATATTAAAAATATTTTGCATACTACCTGGCACAATAATGCATAGTAAATGTAAACTTATTTTTAAAGTAAGTTAAACGTTAGAAGACATGCATCACCAAATAATTGGACTAAAAGATTTTTACGGTCATTTCCAAACAGTGGGTTATATATTATGATTTTTCTCTAATATTGTTTTTTCACATCTAAATTTCTGCATCCAGATTCTAAGTGTTAGGGTTTTCCCATACCACCAAGCAGTTCTCTGATATCCTCTAATTCAATTCTGACAAGAGTTACTTGGAAAATAGCACTCGATCCCACAAGCTGAGAACCCTGTTCTCTAGAATACCCTCTCCTTTGGAAGTCAATTGTAAATTATGTTATTACCTTTGTTTCTGATCTACAGGTTATAAATCAGAGCCATGAAGCCTCCTCCTTGGCTTCTGTTAATTTACTAGAGTAGGTTACTGGACTCAGGAAACTAGTTTATTCCCTGGATGATCAGTTTATTACAAATGATTTCAATTACTAATCAAAGACCAGATAAAGAAGAAAACTTCTGTCTCAGTAGACATTGAAGTTCATCAGGCTGACACAGGGATGTATTTTGTTTTTCAATCTAGAAGATCTCTAAACCAATCTTTTTGAGTTTTTATGGAAACATCATTACTTAGGTTTGATTGATTAAATCTCTGATCATTGACAATTCATTCAACATCCAGTCTTGCTCTTTCTGGATATCAGCAACTGGTGCTGGATATCAAGCTCTCTAGTCCCATCTGGTTCCTCTGGCTACCAGCTCACATCCTTAGGAGCTTCCAAATACCATCTTATTCATGTAATAAGACACAAGTAGGGTTCTCACAACTTAGGAAATGCCATGAGTTTTATGACCCCTGTGTCATAACTGAGGACTCAAACTGAGTAGCTAAGAATTGTTACCTTTAAGTCATCTTAGTCATTATTTTTGCTTGGAAATATTGCAAAATTTACCAACCTGTGAATATAAGATTCAGGCACACAACAGTAGAATATATCTTAAATAATAAGAATACATAGTCAAATCTGGACACATGTTCAGATACTTTCTAGTAATGGACAGAATTTTTATCTATCTATCATCTATCTGTCTGTCTGTCTATCTATCTATCTATCTATCTATCTATCCTCTATCTATCATCTATCTTCTAAACCACATTATTGTAATACCTCTCATTTATCATATACAGCCTTTAAAAAAATTGATCTTTCCAGTTATTCTTCTTTTCTCCCATCTAAATAATAAGTTTCTTGAAGGCAGACATATTATACTTATTATTATTTCTTTTAGGATAGATTTTCTCCAGATCAGATTTTCTAAATCTTATTCCTGTTGACAAAGCTGATAAATGTCTTTGAAAGGCTTCTTCCACAATGTGTCAGTACTCATTAACTCAAGTTATATGGGTGTTTCTGTTGTTCATAAAGAGTAGGGTGGATAGATGATTTGGACTATGCAAAAGAAGTTGTCAATATCCTAAAGATATCTTTTATTCCCAAGTAATCTTTTAGACACCAGAAACAGCTGGTTTATTCAATGGGCATTTACATATTTTCTGCTTGAATTTGCTTAAAGATACATAGAGTGACAGCTTTGCATCAAATTATATATTAATGGTTTCCCGTATCTTTAATATGAGGGATGCAGGGAGTCTGTCTCTGTTTTCAGTACTTCAAAAATACTCAAGTACTATGATTTCAGCATAGTACAAAAAGAACAGGACTACCTGCAGAGTACAGGTGGATAATTTGCAAAAGTTGCCCAAATAGACTAAATTCTGAAACATGCCAATTATTGTCTTTTCTAGAGATAGCCAGAGATAATGATCTGCTCTTATAAAATCTTTCTAAGTCTCTAATTTCATAGGGGAGTGAAAAGAGAACTTTAAGCTAAAAGAGTCCCACAAGGAGCAATTATCCTTTTTGTGCCTGTTCTAGGTGCTTCAAGTTGTTTCAAGCAATGACAAGAACAAAACATATTCAACATGTCTGCTCCAGCACAAGTTCCCCACATTGAACTTATACTTAAATAACTTTTTTTTTAGATCTGTGTGAAATTTAAAGGAACTCTAATCCTTTTACACCCAGCAATTAGAAGATAGTTTTCTTGCTGGTCTCTTGAGATTTTTCTTGCATCTACAATGCTATAATTTTCAAAAGGTAGGTTTGGGGCAAAAAATAAGGGACATTTTACCTTTCATTAGATTGCCCCCTAGAATTAGCCACTTCAAAACATAACTGCATTCTTTCACTATGTGGCCAAATGGTTGCATTTACTCATTGCAACTCAATGCAACCATAAAACTAAAAGAAGTAATTGGAAGGTGTCACCTAGCTGTTTTTACTTACCTTTGCCCAATCTTTTGATTTAATTCTCATCTCGCGTTTACTCTCCAGTGCTATCTACCTTTCAGCACTGAATCCATTCAGACTCTGCCCTTTCAGACACTGTAATTTTCCTGCATTTAACCTTTAAGAAATTGACAATTTTTCTCCTCTTTACAACTTTATGACTTTTGAGTCCATACAAAGCAGGAAGTAAAATGCCATTTCCTTTATCCAAATTAAAAATAAAAGAAATCTGGAAAAAGAACAGAAAAAGAATTGTTAAACTGTCAAGGTCTTCCATGTTAAGACATTGCATAATGAAATAAAAATGGATCATCAAGTATAGGTCAACTCATATTTGCATTCCAACATTTATTTAAAATAATCTGACAAGTAAGAAATTTTAAAAAACCCCAATGATTTTCATTTTAAAATTATCTTCAGGATCATAGTATTTCAATTTAGTCATTGTTTAATAAATATTGACTAAATGTAGAATGTTAGAAAATATAGGCATCTAAGAGTTGTTACCTTTAAGTCATTATTACTCATTAAATTTGTTTAGAACTATTACAAAAGATAATCACAATTTATCAATCTGTGAGTGTTGGATTCATTCCTACAGTGGACTCTATCTTGTAATAAGAGTAGATAGAATAAGTCCTAGATGCTAAAATACCGAGATCCAGGCCCCAACCATCCTTGGGATGTTTCATGGCTGCTCCCTGCCCCACTTTGTCTCAATCCTGTTCTCTGCTGAGCACCAGACACCATGATGCCTGAAATCTGGTTCTGCCCAGTCTCAGACTGAACTACCAGCACCACATCATACCTCACAACCCACAGCTGCCATGCCTGCCAAGCACAGTGAGAGAGGAGGACCCTCATACAGCAAAAGTTCCAATACAGCAGAGTAAATAAAAAGAAAACTATGAGAAGAAAGAAAAATATAAATGGCCAAGTAAGTCCTCCTCAGGGGAGCAATGCACCATACTGAGAAAACAAATCTCTAGAACCAATTAACAAAGACATGGAAGAGCTTTTCTTACAATCAGATAATAGACTTCAAAACTGTTGTAATTAAGAAAGTCAAAGAAGAGAGAACTTGGGCAGGATAAGAGAGCAGACCTCATGGCCCAAAAGTGCCTGTGCTGTTGCCGCAGATAAAGGAAGAAACTTATGCTCCCAAACAGCCAACAGAAACAAGAAATAACCCAGACACAAAGGTAGAATTAACCATATCCTGGTAAATGTCAGCATGCCAACCAATACTAGAGAAGTTGTTGCTCAATATGTAGAGAAGGAAGAAAAATACAAATACTCAAGTAAGTCCAAAGGAAAACAATTCAGCACCAAAGGAAAAACAATCTCCAGAAACCAGCAAAGATGACATCGAAGAAACACCCTGTATGTCAGATAAAGAATTCAGACACAACACAATAAAAGCACTCAATGATCTAAGAGGAGTAGAAAAATATAAAAAAGAATAAAATCAAAATGAACAATATTATTGTTGAACAGAAGAGTGAGATTGAAACTCTAAATAAGAAACTGAAGGATAGAAGCAAACTAAATGCCCCAAAACTGATGACTGGATGAAAAAAATGCGGCATATATACACTATGGAATATTACTCATCAATTAAAAATGGCAAATTTGATAATTTATGATAACATGGATGTACTTAGAAGAAATCATATTATCAGAAAAAAGTCAAAAAGAAAAAGACAGAAACCAAATGATTTCACTAATATATGGAATATAGGGGAAAAAAATAAACCAAAGCCTTGAGGAAAAGTCAAAACAAGCTAAGCACCAAACTGAACACAAGCTTTGGGCAGGGAGGAAAAGGGGGAGTGGTGGGGAGAGTAGGGGGGGTGAATTCCTGGGATTACAATGATGTGAAATTTAAATATAAATAAATTAAAAAATAAACTGAAGGAGATACAGTTTATAAGAGGACTAGTAGAAGAGCTCAAAAATGCAGAGAAAAGCCAAAAAGCAGACTAGAAGAAATTGAAGAATGAATCAGCACACTAGAGGATACACATTAGAGAGAATGAAAAGAGAAAAAGAGAAGAAAAAAACATAGTAAAAAGACAGCAGAAAAAAAATCAGAGATATATCAGCTAAATTAAAGAAAGGAAATATAAGAGTAATTGGAATCCCAGAAGGGGAAGAGACATAGGAAATGAAAGACTTGTTAATGCAAAAATGGAAGAGAATTTTCCAAATCTGAAGAACAAAATGAAAATAGACATACAGTAAGCAAACGGGACACCAAACTACTTTAATGAAGGAAAACTACAGCAAGACATGTAATCGTAAAGCTTCCAACAGCCCAAGATAAAGAAAAAATGATGAGAATGACTAGAGAGAAGAAACAGATAACCTACAAAGGAAAACCCATTAGGTTGAACTCAGATTTCTCTGAAGAGACACTCCAAACAAGGAGAGAATGGAGCCACATCTTCAAAAACTCCAAGACAAAAAATGCCAGCCAAGAATACTATACCCTGCAAAGCTGTCCTTCTTTTAGGAAGGAAAAATTAGAATCTTGTCAGACAAACAAAGTCTCCAGAAATTTTCTACCACCAAAACCCCATTCCAAGAAATCTTGCAAGAAATCCCAAGACCAAAACCCTCAGTGGAATAAATAGAATGAACACAACAAGAAACCAAATCAGAACTTCAGAATGACTGCCAGAAACCCAAAACTAGAACCTCAAACATCAATAATCACTCTAAATGTCAATGGTCTAAATCAAAAGACACAGTTGCGGACTGGATCAAAAGACAGAACTGAACATTCTGCTGCCTCCAGGAAACACATCTAATCCTTAAAGATAAGCATTGACTGAAGGTAAAAGGATTAAAAGCAATCCTACAAGCAAATGCCCCCCCCCCCCAAAAAAAAAGAGGCAGGGGTAGCTATTCTCAAAGCAGACATAGCAAATTTCAAAATAAAAAAGTGACAAAGATTAAAGATGATCACTATCTAATGGTTCAGGGTCCAACCCACGGAAAAGACATAACAATTATCAACATATATTCACCAAATGAGTGAGTACCAAGATTCATAAGACAACCACTAGCAGAAATGAAAGCAAATATGGTGAAAACACATGTGTTTTCATATGTGTTTTAAAGTGTGTTAAACACACTTTAACACCCCACTCTCACCAAAGGTCAGATCATCAAAAAAGAAACTTAACAAAGACACAAAAGCTATAAGGAAAGACCTAGACCAAATGGACCTAATAGATATCTACAGGACACTGCACCCCCAAGGAAAGGAATACACCTTCTTTTCAAATGCACATCAATCCTTCTCTAAAATTGACCACATATTAGGACACTAGGTAAATTTAAATAAATACACAAAAATCAAAATTATACCAACTTTTTTCACTGATCATAAAGGCATCAAACTAGAAATTAACAATGAAGAGAAAGCAAGAAGAATGTCCAGTACATGGAGACTGAACAATATGCCACTAAATGAAGAATGGGTCATTGAAGAAATTAAAGAAATTAAAACCTACTTTGAAACAAATGTAAAAGAAGATACAACACTCAAAAATCTCTGGGGCTCAGCAAAAACATATCTAAGAGAAATATAAAAAACCAAGAAACTATCCAAAGAAGAAAACCTAATCTCCTAACTTGAAAAATTAGAAAAAGAGCAACAGAAAAAGCCCAAACCCAGCAGAAGACAAGATATAATACAAATAAAAGAAGAAATAAATAACCTAGAAACCAAAAATACTATCCAGAAGATCAATAAAACCAAGAGCTGGTTCTTTGAAAAAAATAATAAAATTGATAACCCCCTTGCAAAGCTCACAAAGAAGAGAGAACATTCAGGTAAATAGGATCACAAATGAAAGAGGAGAAATTACAACAGACACAAAAGAAATCCAAAGGATAATCAGAGACTACTATGAACATCTATATGGAAACAAATACAACAACCTGGATGAGATGGACAGATCCTTGGAAAAATACAACTATCAAAAACTGAACAAAGAAGAAATAGAGAACTTAAATAAACCAATCACAAGCATTGAAATTGAAGTCATCAAAACTCTACCTCAAAACAAGAGCCCAGGACCAGATGGCTTCACAAATGAATTCTTCCAGATATTCAAATAAGAAATAATGCCTGCACTACTAAAACTTTTCCAAAAAATTGAGAGAGAAGGAAAACTGTCAAACACATTCTATGAAGCAAACATCACACTCATACCAAAACCAAATAAGGATGGCACCAAGAAAAAAAACTATAGACCAATTTCCCTAATAAACATTGTCGCAAAAATTTTAAACAAAATCCTGGCAAATCAAATCCAATGATGCATGAAAAGCATTATTCACCCTCATCAAGTGGGATTTATCCCAGGGGCATAAGGATGGTTTAACATCTAGAATCAATTAAGATAATACACCACATCAACAAGGAGAAAAACAAAAACCACATGATCATATCAATAGATATAGAGAAAGCATTTGATAAAGTTCAGCACCCATTCTTGATAAAAGCCTTTGAAAATTGGGGATCAAAGGAACATACCTCAACATAATAAAGACCATCTATGCCAAACCTACAGCAAATATTATCCTAAGCAGGGGAAAACTAAAATCATTCCAATTAAGATCTGGAACCAGGCAAGGATGCCCACTCTCCCCACTACTTTTTAACATTGTACTGGAAGTTCTAGCCAGGGCAATAAGGCAGGAGAAAGATATAATAGGGATACAAATAGGAAAAGAAGAACTGAAGCTATTACTATATGCAGATGACATGATTATATAGAGAACCCAAAAAAAATTTACAGAAAAACTTCTGGAAACAATAAACCAGTTCAATAAGGTAGCCAGTTATAAAATCAACACACAGAAGTCAGTGGCTTTCCTATACGCAAAAAGCCAAGCAGAAGAAGAAAAAAAAATCCCATTTACCATCATGCCAAAAAAAAATTAAATAACTAGGAATAAACCTAACATGTGAAAGAACTATACAATAAAAACTTTAAAATGCTGCTAAAAGAGATAGAAGAAGACATAAGGAAATGGAAAAACATTCCCCGCTCATGGATTGGAAGAATCAACATCATCAAAATGGCCATCCTACCAAAAGGAATCTATATTCAATGAAATACCTATAAAAATCAGCATGCTCCACCAAGTCCTGGGAAATCGCACCCTCACCAAGGATGAGGAAATGGATCCAGAAAAGAAAGAAAAAAGACTAAACATGGACAAACAACAAAAAGAAAGGAGGCAAAGTGACCAGGGGAGATGTGGTGTGGTGAGGTATTCCCATGGGGATCAGCAATTATACAATCATGTATTGTAAAATCCAAAAATAAAATTTAAAATAGAAAAAGTAATCACAGTCATATTCTTTAAAGAGATAGAACAAAAATTAACTAAAACTCATATGAATAACAAAAGACCTTGAATATCAAAAGCCTCCTGACTAAAAAAAGAGAAAATGAAGGTATTACTATCAAGGTGTTACTATCCCAAACTTCAAATTATACTACAAAGCCATAATAATTAAAACAGCTTGGTACTGGTACAAAAACAGAAAATCAGATCACTGGAACAGAATTGAGTGTCCTGAAATAAAACCACACATACAGTCAACTAATCTTTGACAAAGGAGTGAAAAACTTAAATTGGAACAAGGACAACCTCTTTAATAAATGGTGCTGGGAAAATTTGTCTAAAACATGCCAAAAAACGAACCAAGACAACTCCCTCATACCATGTACAAAAATCAACTCAAAAAGGATGAAAGACTTGAATGTAAGACTAGAAACCATAATATACATAGAAGAAAATGTGGGCAAAACCCTCCATGAGTTACAACCCAGAAATTCATTTCTGGATACATCTATAGCAGGTAAAAAAATTAAGGAAAATATAAGCAATTGGGAGTACATCAAACTGAAAAGCTTCTGTACAGCAAAAGAGACAACAGAGAAAACAGGAAGTAACCCAAGTAACCCAACTGAGTGGGAAAAAGTTTTTGCTCTCCAAACAAATGATAAGGGTCTGATAACAAAGAAACAGAAAGAATTCTAACAACTTAAACGCAAAGTAAAAAACCAGTGTCACGTAAAAAAATGGGGAGAAGAATGAAAAAACACTTCTCCAAAGAGGAAATACAATGGCCAACAGGTACATGAAAAAATACTCAACGTCACTAGCAATCAGGGAAATGCAAATCAAAACCACAATGAGATCAAACCACCACCTCACACCAGCAAGAATGGCCCATATCAAAAAAACAGGCAGCAACAAGTGCTGGTGGGGATGTGGAGAGAAAGGAACATTCTTACACTGATGGTGGGAATGCAAACTGATCCAGCCACTATGGAAGGCAGTGTGGAGAATCCTCAAACTAATGAAAATGGAATTGCCATTTGACCCAGCAATTGCTCTCTTTGGAATCTATCCGAAGGAGACCTCAATGCTTGTACAAAAGACACCTGTGCTCAGATGTTTGCTGCAGCAATATTTATAGTTGCAAGGACATGGAAACAACCTAAATGTCACAAAAACAGGTGACTAGATGAAAAAGATGTGGTATATATAAAAATGGAATATTAGTGCTCATCAATTAAAAATGACAAGTTGGATGATTTTATGGTAACATGAATGTACCTAGTAGAAATCATATTAGCAGAAACGAGTCAAAAAGAAAAAGACAGAAACCAAATGGTTTCACTATTATATGGGATATGGGAAAAATAAACAAAAGCCAAGAGGAAAAATCAAAACAAGCTAACAACCAAATTGAAGTGCACAGCTCAGGGGGTGGGGGTGTGTGGAAGTGGGGTGTTAACCCCGGGGATTACAAAGATGTGAAATTTATATATAAATAAAATCCTTAATAAAAACAAAAAATCAAAGAATTGACTAAAACAAAGTAAATTCAGAAAAATAGTTAAATTTATGCAAGAAAATTAGATAAACAAATGAATGTTATGACAAAAATATTTAAAGAACAAAATGTTGATATTGAAAATCTAAATAAGAAAATAATGGAAAATAATACAAATGCAAAGAAACAAAAGAAAATAATAGGGATGCAAAAAATAGAAAGATAATGGAATAAATGAAAATTCTGGAGGAAATCAATGAAATAGAATAAATGAATGGAAGAAGGCATCAGTAAACTTAAAGTTGCAAATTGGGAAAAATTCAGGGCAGAAAAATGTTACAAAAGAAAGGAAAATGAACAGTGAGTATTAAATGACATCATAGGGAAAAAATATAAAAATAATAAGCATCCTAGAAGGAGAAGAGAGAGACAAGGGAACTGAAAACAATTTAAAGAAACAATGGAAGAACGCTTCTCAATTTCGAAGAGGAAAGTGAATGTAGAAAAAAAAGAAGCCAAAAGAACACCAAGTTACTCAAGCAAAAAGAAAACTACAGCAAGATACATAGTAGTAGAAGTTGCAAAAGTCTATGACAATGAAAAAAACAATGAAGCTGATGGTAGGAAGAAACACATAACGTATAAAGGAAACTTAATAAGCTAACATCAGACTTCTTTGAAGAAATGTTATGGGCAAGAAGTGAATTAGACTAAATATTCAAACATTCTCCCCAAATTGCTAACCAAGAATATGCTATCCTGCCAAGCTCTCCTCAAATACGAGAAAGAAATCAAAAAACCTTCTCAGAAACATAGAATCATAAGGAGTTTATAACCACTAATCTCTTCCAATAAATAATAATGTGTGTTCATAGTTCAAAAAGAGGAATACACACAAGAATTGAAGATGCACTCACAAAGTGGACTCACAAAGGTGATAAATGATAAATGATAAATGGACTCACAAAGGTGATAACAAAAAGACATAAATTTTCATATATAATTACTAATATAAATGGAATGAATTCAATAATAAATAGACATATAGTATTGAGTCAGATATGGACACAGAATCCAATTTCTGCTGTCTCTAGGAAATACACTTAATTTCAAGAATAAAGTAGACTGAAGTAAAGGAATGCAAAACAATTTTAAAAGCAAATGGTTCCCAAAAAAGGGCAGGGGTAACCATACTTATACCATATTAAATAAACTTTCAATTTTAAAAGGTAACAAGAGGCCACAAGACACTATATAATGATTAAGGAAACAATATAATAGGAAGACATAATACTCATTAATATATACTCACCAAATAAAGGAATACCAAATACATCAGACAAATACTGATATATGAAAACAGACAATGAGAAAATACATATATTTTGTAGACTCTGACACAATACTTTCATCAATTGACACATCAATGGGATGGATGTGTCAAAGTAAGGACATGATTTCCCTAAACATAAAACTAGACTGTGTATATCTAATAGACACATATAGGACACTGTATCTGCCAGAAGCTGAATGTGCATCTTCTTCTGTTCAGCAAAAGAAACAGTATCCAAAATGAAGTGACTGTCATCCTACTGAATGGAAGAAAATATTTACCTACCATATATCTGATAAAGGACTGATAAAGAGCTCACACAACTCAACAAAAATAAAACTAACAGCCGAGTCAGAAAATAGGCAGCACTAAATGGGTTCTTCTCCAAAGAAGACATGCAAATGGCCAATGAATATATGAAAAATTGTTCATCACCACTTATCACCAGGAACTGCAAATTAAAACCATGAGAGACACCACTTCATATCTGTTAAAAGAAGCAAAACCAACAAGTGCTGACAAGCATGTGGAGAAGAGAAGCCCTTTTATACTGTTGGTGGACTATTCCAGTACCAGTGGATACTGTGGAGGCTCATCAGAGTGTTGAAAATGGATCTGCTATATGACCCAGCAACTCCATTGCCAGCTATCAACCACAAAAGACAAAAACAATTCAAAATGAAACCTGTGCTTCTGTGTTTATTGTAGCACTATTAAAGATAGCCAGGATATGGAAAACAACTTAAATGTGCCCCAAACAGATGACTAGATCAAAAAAATGTGGTATACATCTTACACCAGTAAGAATGACCCATATAAATAAAACGGACAAAAACAAATGTTGGCATGGATGTGGAGAAAAAGGAACACTCTTACACTGCTGGTGGGAGTGCAAACTGGTCCAGCCACTATGGAAGACTGTGTGGAGAACCCTCAAACAATTGAAAATGGACTTACCATTTGACCCAGCAATTCCACTACTAGGAATCTACCCAGAGAACATGAAAACATTAATTCAAAAGGACACCTATACATGCATGTTCATTGTAGCTCTGTTTACAGTTGCCAAGATTTGAAAACAAACCAAATGCCCCAAAACAGATGATTGGCTTTAAAAAAAAGTGGTACATATACGTGATGGAATACTACGCATCCATTAAGGAGGACAAATACATGTCATTCGCAGCAACCTGGATGGAACTAGAAAGACTCATATTAGCAGAAATAAGTCAAAAAGAAAAAGAGATGTACAGGATGGCTCACTTATATGATGGATATAGGGAAAAACAAACAAACGGATAAGAAAGAATGAAAACAACCAATGGGACTGAACTGTGGAGTGAGAGAGGAGGAGGGGGAAGAAGGTGGGGGAAGTGAAGAGCACAAAAGATCAGGATGGTTAACAAGTGTTAGTGAAGTGGGAAAACCCCAGGGTACACAATAATGGACTAATCTAATATATATATATATATATTATATATATATATATATGCAAATTTTAAAACATTTAAATTAAATAATAAAAAAAGAAAAGAAAAAGGACAGGGTTATTAGGGAATGGAAAAAGAAAATGAGAGCCATCTGCATAGTGCCAGGCAGGCAGGAGAGCTGCTTCTCCCCAGCGTGGAAATTGTACTGATTCCTTTTATTCTTAATTAATTAATTTTTTTATATATGTGTTTCACATCTTTGTATTCCCTGAGGACCACCCACCACCTTCTCTCCCTGACCACTCCCTCCCATCTCCACCCCTCCTCACCCCCCCCCACATACTGATCCCTTTTATGGAATTTTTATGTACATGTCTATGGCCTAAATTGTCAACTGGAATAGATTTTATAATAATAAAAAAAAGATGTGGTATATGTATACAATGGAATTGTATCATCAGCAATCAAAAGATAAACTCATGTCATTTTTGACAGCATTAATTGGAGTTGAAGGAATTGTGCGAAATAAAAGAAGTCAGAAGGGGAAAGAAATACTGGATGTTTCACTTAAATGTGGAATGTAGAGAAACCAAACAAAAGATCAGACAAAGACAAACCTTGAAAGCTGACCATAGAGCTGAGGAATCCAGGAGGGGAGGAAGAGGTTGGAGAAGATGGGAAGGGGTGAGGCAGGTGGGGCAAGAGCACAATGAACTATGACTAAGGCTACAAGAAGGGAGATGTGTTGGCCTGGGAGCCCAGGGAATTGGGAATCTCAGTGGATGATTACAGGGACTTCGGTGGTAGGTGTTGTGAAATAACAAAAATTAGTGGAAGTGTAAACCTATACCCCTAAATTACAATAGAAATCAAAATTGCCTCTAAAATATAACTTTACAGAAAAAAGAATAGTTATGTTTGCACCCACTGGTCAGATACATTCTAACAATGGAAAAGATATTTGAAATTGGAAGTCTTAGAGAATTTTAGATTTTCCAAAACATTCATATTCTGTATGTGTTTATGTGTGTGCAAGCTGTTTCAAAACAAGCAGTTCATTCTAAATAGAAGTACTGTCAGTTAGACAACTAATTGATAACAAGGACAAAAGCTTAATAATACAGTGCTCAGGAGAGGTCTTGTTGGAAACTGATCCACTGTTTCCATCAGATTTCAGCAATCAAAAATTACAGGTGACTGCTTTCCTTCTTAGCTATTATATTTTCAAAGTGAATATGAAGACAGATAAGCCTGTAATATTTAGAACGATTATTGTCAATATTAAATATTTACAATGAATATAAGCAGTTTTGAGGGCAAGATATCAGGAAAATGACTCAACTATGGAAAAAAGCAAATTTATATCTGCAGTGACTATAAACTTCGTCTCATCCGGTGACATTTCACCTGCTTGAATCTGTTTTGTTATTAATACATTTTTAAGATTAATTATTGTTTTTTGTAGTATTTTCGGCAGCAAGGATTACTGGAATTGGAGAAAAGAATTTCATAATATACAAAATTGGACTGAAATTTTTGTAGAGTAAATTTTCAGTAAAATTCATGCCTGGAAATCAAAGTGACTTCTTTATAATAACTGTGGTGTTTAGGTCAAACTTGATTCCTAAGAAGACAATATGTGCTCGATGTCTGACTCAGAATTTATACTCTCTAACTTTTGCAATTATCTATGCATACATGCGTAGTTGTTATTAAATATGTAGCATTGGTAGATATGCACAAAATTATAGAAGTTCAGTGAAGGCACTAACATATCTGTACATGCACACAAGCATGTAAATATATGCATATTGTGTTTGTTCACCCACAGCAGAAATATTATATTAGTTTTCCATATACGTTCTTCCAAATGAAATAGGCATATAGTAGTGGCAACTAATCATCCATTAAGACTCGTCTTCATTACTCCTTAACTTTCCTCTCTTCAATAGCCTCTCTCGGGTAAAATAATGTACTAATATAGAAAAATCTGTGACCTAGGGGTCTAAAAAGATATGTTTTGGTGGCAAATCAATTTGTTATGACACTTTTTTTAGTGGAGGGATTTGAGATCAATTTCACCTAATATCATATTTCTTCCAGCCACTGTTTTTTCCCCTAATGATGGTTTTCTGCTAAGGAGACAAACTGCCACAGCCTTCAATCATTCAGAAATAAAAACTCTCTTGTTAGTCATTATCTAATTTTCCTTGGCATCAACTCCTTTTTCTTTGTGCCTTGCTGATGTTTTAATGAAATACATGATTATGATTTTTTTCCTCTACAAATTTTAGCCAAAGCCTTTTATGCTGCAAAAAGGTGAAGAAATTTAACTTTTCTTTTAGTCAGGCTAGTTGTAGACTTGTGATTGTGTCGGGAATGTTGAATTAAGTCCATTTAAAGCCAATTCCCTGATCTCTCTTGGCTGAATATGGAAGGGAGTGATGTCCTAGACAAATCTGCTGGCTTGGCAGAGGCACTGCTATTAAAATAAATTGGGTTACCAAGTGTTTATTACATTTTTATGCTTTCTCTCATCATAATCTTTCATAGTGTGTTTAAACAATTAATTACTACAATATCCAACCTTCTGAGGTTTGGAAGAGGGACCCTGGGTAGATTGAAAGTGCTATTTGGGCAAGAGGGATAGAGGGTTTTATTGTTGTTATTAATTAATCACACTTTAATTTTGCATCTATTGAGTTTTTACAACTTAATGTGAACAAACAAATGCACTTAAAGAGTCATGTTAAGCCATTATGGCCTTTCATACTCTATATATTCAGCAGTTATTGGGGGTAAAGAATGTGAATCTGACTTTTGATAACTTTCCTACATGGGAGTGTTAACACTTTTGTGTATAAAGAACTCTCATGTATCCAAACACTATCTTATTGTGTCATGCACAATATATTTCACCATTGTACTCCAAATTACTTCTATTTATGTTCTCAGTCATTCAAATAAGCGATGAGAAACATTGTTCCAAGCATACTCCACCCTAGTTTTGTCAATTGTTGAAATTTTTTACTGAGTACATTGTTTCTATAAAATATTTTATCTCATGCAATCATCATGTAATCACTACTAGTAAAAATTGTTATTCTTCTTATTTCACAGGTGAGGAAAATTAAATTATAGATTTAAATGACAAAAATTATTTCTGTCATATCCCTCAGTTTGCAATATGCAGACAGTCTGACTCAAAAATTCCTATCTGTCTATGTATGTATGTATGTATGTATGTATGTGTCTATCATCTATCTATCATCTATCTATTCTATCATTTGCCCACCTATCTGCCAGCTCACCTACCTACCTGCTTTCCTATGTAGTTACATATCAAAGTCTGAGGAGATTTAATTTCTGTCTTACATTTACTCTCAGTTGTCAGGAGTGATCTTTGTTTCTTGGGTCACTAATATTTGAGAGTGAGATGGTGAAATTTTTTCAGACACTCTCTGCACCCATGTGGGATTATTGATTGATGGACCTTCCTACAGGTTGATTAAGGAGTCAGTATCTAATAGTTTGTTGGTAAACAGTCTATTGAGTACCCATAGTTTATTGTTTTGAGCCTTTCTTTTGTCTCAAGAATGTTATCTGGGATGCTAGTAGTATCAAGATAGAGTGAGGGGATAGACTCTTCAGGATGCTTACATGAATTTAATCTCTCCTTTGTAGTGTAGGACTTTATGCCTGAAACCCACACACAGTTCTCTGAATGAGTGTCTCTAGAGTGTATGCCTCACCTCTGTGGGGATGAAGAAAGGCAGCTCCATAATTGCATAGGGTCAGGGAGTCCTTCTGGAGTCCTTGATTGTACCTAACATAAACAGTTCATTCAATCCAATTGCTGCTAACTCATACTCATCTAGTATTTTGAGGAGTGGTGCCCTACCTTGATTATCTTGAAACATTTCAGCTCTAAAACTTCACACCTATAAAAATATTCTTTATTCAACTCCTGCCAGTATCACAAGTTCAAAGACCATTTTCTTTGGACTCTACCACAAATCCTATATTATCTGTGAAGCACTTGTTCATTTCCTTAGCCAGGTATTATGTCCCAAGTTGTTCCTTTTGAAATGCTATATTTATGCTTTCTTACACTCACTAAATGTCCTTCTTTTATAGGACTGACCCTGAAAATTGTTCTTCATATTTTTTTCAGTAACTAGTCCAGACCTTTCAGCACATTTTGAGTAGCAAGAATAATATGAGGTCAAGATTGTTTCTCTGATTCTTAGCTTGTTTCATAATTAGTTAATAATTAGAAAGATGCAAAATAAATTAAATACATGTTATAATTATTTTTATAACTTCTTAATGCATATTTTATCTTAGAAACTCATCAAAATTAATTTTCACAACAATTCTATGATATTTGCTGTTTTATGCTCTTTTCCACTGAAGAACATAAGGATTATGTAATTTACTGAGAAATAATTCCGTAACACACTTTCACATTATATGATGTCATTGTATTTTGGTCCTCTCAAAAAATCTTTGTGATGATCATTATCCTTTAATAAGGCGGGTAAAGAGATCTTTTAGCAATGTTTCTCATTGTGACTATCGTCTGTGAATCCCTAGAGGTCCTTAAGATTTTTCCAGAGTTTCCCAAGACCTTTTCAAGGATTGTGTGTGTTCAGTTGTTGTAATAATGAGACATTGCTTGCCATTCTCATTCTCTCTCAAATGTACAGTGGAGTTTCCAGTTTGCTTAATGAGTACATCATTATGATGATTCTTAATGGCATGTGTGCTTGTTTATGCTTGTGTTTCAAAAATTTCTTAAGTTAGTGCAGTAAATACCAGTTAATATAACGCACATATGCAAAAACTCTTTGGAGTTGCTTAGTAATTTTGAAAATTTTAAATGATGGCAATATCTAAGAGTTTGAGAACTGCTACGCAGTCTTTGTCTTCCACAAAGAATACAAGGCATTTTTATTAAAAATCAATTTCTAAAGCAATGTCTAGTAGACTTTAGTGGAGTTCATGCTTTTCCTAGTGCTGTCTAGCATGGAATACTTTTGAATATCAGAATGTTCTTTATTTTAGTAGAGAAATTTAATCTTCCTGGTATTTGTGTGTCATGTATCCAGTCAAACCATCCAAATATATTCACCTTAATTAGTAAACAATTTTCCTACCACACCTACCAATACTCCATTTTTCTTTTTCTGTACAATTATTTTTTTTTTTCACAGAAATCCACCTGGAATTTAATTTCCTTTGGGACATTTGATATTGTTGAAACTGCGCTGTGTGACCAATTACAATGCTTGTGTTACACCCTGTCTTTGAGGCCTTTGTTTATAATTTATTTTTATCAAACAAAATGGTTTCTTTGGAAGTTGATCTCTTTGAAATTCATAATACTTTAAAAAAATTTCTTACTAGACAGTCTTTGAAAAGCCTACATGTAAGAATCATTGGATCCTTTTAGGTTGTTGTCTATTCTGATTATTGGATATAGTGATATAGAAGGTGATATAGAAAAACTGCCAAACTTGACATATTTATGTATGGTACAAACTTGAGAAAGTTTTACAAAAAAAAAAAAAAACCCAAAAACCAGTTAGGCCTTTGCTTTGATAAATTATGATGAAATTTATCACCCAAGTTTTAAAAACATGTTTAGCATAATAAGAATTATGACACATTATTGAGGAATAATAACCTAGGATTTTTTAAATTTGGTTTTTGATGCTTATTTAATCTACTTTCTTACTATTGTAAGAACTATGACATAAAATATAAATTGGAATTATATATTCCAAGAATTATGCTTTTCCAAATTCCATGATACTATCACATAAAAATATGTAAAGGAGAAAAATGTGATGAATGATTGATAGTATTTGGAGAAATTTTCAGTGATTAGATTTTATAGAGATGACCTTAGAATTCAAAAGTTCTAAGTTTAAAAAAATAGGAAAAATTGATGATTTTTGAATAGCAAAGTTCTTATAAATCAAATGTATGATAAGTGAAACTACTTTCCAGAATTCCAGCCATTTCATTAGTGCCAGATTTCCTAGAGGTCATGAATAATACTGATTGCTGCAGTTGAATCGATTGTGTAACAATCCACATTGATCATTAAGACAGCTGCAATAGGCAGATCAGCCACAAGGCAGTTTATTTCTCATGTATAGACATGGACCTAATTCCCTGCATAGAATTCTTGGATAATATTCTTAATATAAATGTTTTTTCTTGCTAAGTACACACCAAAGGCTCATTTCCACTCATGCTGTAGGGAACAAGATCTTGGGAATATGGTCTCAGCATGTTGACACTACATTTAAGGCTTGTATTCTTCATCTTACCAGTTGGAGCTGGTAGATTTTGGTAAATCTACTATGGGAAATCATCTGTGAGTGTTTTTATAGGGAAGGGGGAATGAACCTTTCTTTTCTGAATGGAAATAAGATGCCTCTTAGCTTTGTGATTATAATGCTTTCTGAAAATTTTTCCATATGGTTTTCCCACATCTGGTAGCAAGCAAGGTCTGGATTATGTAAGAGATGGATGCCTCCAAAGAGATTTCCAACCAGAATTTCCTTACTCTCTTCTAGGAGTATTTTGAATGAGAACAAAGTCTGAAGCTAGTGGCAACATGAATTAGAAGCTGATGAGTCTGTGAAAATATTTGGTAAAGAGGTGAGTAACATTTGCTGTCTGTGTTCAAATTTGTGAAATACAGCACAGGTAAGATTCAAAAGATTATCCACAAAGTACCTATGAGAAAGGTTCTATGTAATAAAATGACTAAACTCCAAATTATAGCCTTAGTCCTGGAAATACATTTTCAAAACCACTGTAGAATACAGTAACAGAGGAACTTGGAAAGAAGAGTTGGTGTTTAGTAAAAATGAAATTATTTTTTTGAGCAGCTAATGAATGAATTATTTTTTTGAGCAGCTAATGGAATAATGTAAGTTTGTGTGATGTTAATATGTCATTAATTCTATAAAATCTATAGATAGATAGTGATCTTCCTTCTCCCTTTTAACTTTAAACCATTAGAACAAATGGACTTATTTCTAGTTTTCAAGTACTACTTATCTCTGAATTTGTTCTTGACTAAATGTTCCCTGGCAGTTCTTCTTGCAGATAATGAATTTTGATTTCCTTTTGCCTCCAATTAGGACACAAGGTTGTCTCTTTCATATATATATTATGAATAAATTATATATATTACATATATAATTTAAATAATTATAGATAATATTTTTAAACTATAACTTCATAGAATAAATATAATTACTTGATATAATTATAGTTACTATCTTATATATCTAATGATTATATGAAATGTAAAATAACATTAAAATATTTAAAATTATTTAAATTTATTAAAATAATTATTTTTATTATTTTTAATGATTTAAATATTAAAATTATTATATCAACTATAATGTAAATCATGTAAATAAATTTATGAATTTATGATTTGTTTGTATAAATATAAATATATAGTTTGATATACATATTAAATATATATTCAAGTATATAGATGATACATTTATTTAATTTTAGCAAAGGGAAAACACTAATAAATGCAAATTGATGGCTTTTCACTTTTCCTAGACTTTTTCAGCGGACCATTGAGTCACATTAGAGAAATGTTCCTTTCAGAAGATTTAGTCTTCCTTTTCTCTTTGAATGAACTTCCATTCTTAGACTTTCAGATGTTATTTGAACTCCTTTGAGGACTGCCTGTAATCTGCAAGGAGATGTGACTAAGAGCTTGTACTGTTTTAGACTGACATTCTTTTGGACTGTCTCTCAGTGCAAGTTGCTCTTACATGTTGAAGTGTTGTGTGAATCTATTTGACAAAAGGGTCAAGTCTACTGAAAGTTCTATGAAGATTGAAACCAAATTTGTTATGCCAAATAACCCAAAAGGTGTTCCTGATATTCTCCAAGGAATATTTTCATATTTTTATATATACTAAACAGTGCATATCTATCCTCATATTAGCACAGCATTAATTAAACAGTAGTACATACATTAGGTGAGGCAATAGCGCAGGGGAATTAGCAACTTATTAATAAATCTAATTTGTATAAAATTTTCTAAACATATATTCAGACATATATAATGACTATACACATATACATACTTAAAAACAAGCTTTTTATATATAATGGTTTTTATTTTATATATAATGGTTTTTATTGGAATCATTTTATTAAATGATTCATTACTTTTATATATTTTCTAATAAAATATGCCTTATGATATTAATTTCCTATATGTACATTTTCTTATTTATTCATCTCCAGTTAACACAGAAACATAGAGGTAATATGCCTTAGCAGTGTAAATAGACATTGATTTTTGCATGTACATGTGTGTGACAGAGAAAGTGTGTTTTTGCTTTGTTACACTTTTCCCCCTCTTATATTTTCACTGATTTTTCTTCTATTCATAAAGTTACCACACTGTCTCAGGAGGTTGCATGTTGAAAGTCTAAATTCTTGGTAGAAAATTAGAGTCTTCAGAAAGTAGAAGAAATTCGAGAGGATTAATTGATAAAAGTATCTCAGAGGAGCAAGTAGGAGAGAGCGGTTGCCCATCTACCATTAATTAGAGGAAAAAATGGTGTACAGTGATTGAGGGGAAAGGAAAACAGGAATTCATATAATGAGGTCTCTGCATTAGGAGAGAATTGGCTCCAGCTTTCTGACATTTCCTCCTGGAGGCTGTGAGCCTGCATAGGGAGTGAATGGAAACAAGGAGCAGTCAGGCAGAGGAAGTAGAAGCAACCTCAACAGGATCTTGCCCCCAAAACGGCGGTGTTAGAGGAAATTGTGGTCCAAGATGGGGCCATGTGAAGAGTCAAAAGCAATCTCAGCTGTGCCTTTGGTACTCCTAATGATTCAGGAACATATTCTCTGCTCACCACCTCCGCTTCCTGGATGAGTTTCAGATTGAAATTGACTTTGGAACATCGTTATGCAGGGTAGGAACCCTCAACATAATGGAGACTAAATGATTGACTAGCTCTGTGAGACAGGTGCTTCATATCAGAAAATTATCCATTAAAAAAAATACACAGTGGTTTGAGTGAATGAAGGGGGCACCAGAGAGAGGGGAGGTATCCCAAAACCCATATACCAAGGCTATAATTTAAAGAATAAAGGTAAATAAAATAAAAAAAAAATAGAGCAAACATTGAATAAGCTTGTCTTTTTGCATAAAGTAGATTTTGAAGTTTGTGATTCTTCTGTGGGGTAAATATATCACCCCCACATTATCAAAGACTATCCAGAAGTTGAGAAATTTTAATAACTCACTCTTGATCAAGAAACAGATGCTGGCAGCAGAGGCAAGACTGGAGGCTGACTCTGCTCTCTGATCCATCATCCACTTGCTGCGGTTCCTGTAAACTGGGAATAGAGCAGTGAAAGTCAAGTGTGGGGACAATACATGGGCATTTATGCTATGACTGGCAGAATGCATATAGTTTAAAAGAACAGTGACTCGCTTGAAGACTAGAATTAAATTTTCCAATTCCATTTACAAGTTTCCTTAATTCCCCAACCTTTTCTCAACTGGATCAGAATGTTTAGGACAAAGTGATATAACATTTTTGAAATAGGTCTACTTGCTACCAGGCTGTTCACAAAGAACACACACATAGTATTTCAGAATAGAATAAAAGACAGATTCATGGCTACGAATCTACTCTTGTTATCATACCTGCTCAGGTAGGGAGTTAAAAGTGTACATAATATTATATAACATTGGCACAAGTTTTAAAGACTAAATTCAATTCCTTCAAGAAAGTTTTAAGATAAAGCTTTCACGTCTCTTTCAATACAGTTTTAAAGATCATTACTATTTTTTTCTTCTTTTTTCTTTTTTTTGTTACTTTATTGCAAGGTCACTTTGTATTTCTATCCTCTGAACTTTTTGAAGTTTATAGCTTATATTTCAGAATTTCTAGTTTGTGTTTTCCTAAGTTGTTTTTATTTTGATTGATATTTATTTCTTAGCAACACTTCTTTATGCTAATTTAACCTTTGCATTTGTCTTTACACCACTTTCAAATTGAGTAATCCCTATTTTGTTAAGTTGATGAGGTCAATAAGTTTTTATCCTCTGTTTGTGAGAATTTGTTGGTACTGATTTTAAATCTCATTTCAGTTCTTTCTATCATCATCCTCAAATAAGGCAAAATCATTCTTTTGTATATACTTGAGAGGAATTGAAAAGAAAGTTCAGACAAAAGGACAACAGTTTCTAGAAAGCTTTTATACCAGATAATCAAAGAGCTAGTAATAGAATATCTTGTCAAGTAAAAAGTCTCTAAGTTCTCAACAACATATGCAAGTAGAATATTATTATTGGATGATAAAGCATTTGCAGAATGTTGACCTAATATGCTTGCATCTTTTGTAGGAGACTGAATATAACTACTTAGAGTGCTGAGACTCTGACCTACTTTCAAAAATTTTTAGAAGAAAAAAAAAAAGGATTCCTACCACCAATTCTCTTACTCAATAACACCTCTATTTGTTTAACCCTTATAGTTTACAAAGTGTTTTTCATACATTTTCTTCTTTGGATTTTCAAACTGGTGAGGCAGGAAGCTTTCTTGTACAGATAAGCGAAGGAAACTTTATCAGAAAATGTGGCCAATATCAAGCAGGTGAAAAAAGCAGAAGTAGGTTCATTTATATAGGTCTTCCAATTCCTAGGTCCTTCAGCTAAATCATGTTGACTTGAGATACACATTGATAAATGTATTTTTTATACCTAAATGAGATCTCATGCAGTAATGAGGATTAAATATTTCTTGAAATGTAAAAAATGAAGATAGGGAGAATATTATTGGCAGATATCTGAGAGTTATTAAATCAACTCATGCTTAAAAAATATATTAAAGTTATCCAGTATAATTGTGTTAGCCTTTTTACATAGGCCGTATTTTCTAACTTTTTAATCATCTTAGGTATGTCTGATTTCACTGTCTAATTATTAGAATTTGTGGTAAGCAGTGAGATAAAGTTACATTAGTGTTTCTTACAAAATTCAATCCTTCACAATAAAATAATTATGTACAGGGAGAAAATGAACAGTTAAGAACATAACAGTACCTATCTTTTACAATGAATGAATAAAAGAACTGTTGACAGTCAGAAAGATTACTAAAATTGTTCTTTCACAATACAATGTGGAGAAGGAACAAACAGTAAAAACATGTTTAGTATAAATTTGGCAAAGTTATCTTAAAGAAATGTTATTATTGTTATAGCACTGTGGTTTTAAATTGTAGTTCTTGTTTTCAGATGTTAAAAGTTGAAACTTTATATCCTGAGACCACCTCTTTAACTATCTATTATTGTGTGGTTATATGAAATAATGGATATAAAAGTCTTTCTGATTTAATCTATGAAATGTGAGTTAAGGATAATATTTGTAGGCTAATGCTTTGTGTTTTACACAGAAATCTTGTGCATATATTACTAGTCTATAACTATTAAGCCTATAATTTCTTAATCTTCAAAATAAACTGGAAGATTAAGGAGTTAGGAATCTCCCTTAAATATTACACAACTCTTATGTGGAACACAGGGAACAAATTTAATCTTATTTGAAGTTTGGGACTAGTTCCTTTTTTTTTATTTTATGTTTCCATATATTTCACATGATTCAAGAAGCAATTTTTTACCACTCATCTAAGCTAAAAATGTAGATTAACACTTAAAAGCTCAGTGTGTATTTCTATATTTAGTGATCATCATCTTCCACTTGAATGTGTTGCATTTTGTTTTATTCAGAAGGAATGTAGTTTATTGTCTGTAACCAGTCCTGTATGCGATAGTCAGTTTTGCCAAAAATGTTGAATTATTTCTAATAATACATGGAGCAAAGACTCTTCTGCACTCATCTCTCATCTGACACTCAGATGGAACTCCAAGCATGCAACTCACAGGCCAGTTTAAGCACCTGCAGGACTTTACAATCACCACTAGTTGAGTCTCCAAAGGTTTGCTTATTCTGTAAACCTGTAGTTATGGAAGATTGATTGGACAAGAAGTTATCCTGGATTCAGATGCTATAATAAAATTAATAGACTAATTTATAAAGAATAGAAATTTATTTTTCATAGCCCTGAAGTTTGGAAGTCCAAGATCAGGGTGCTAGCACAATTGGGTTCTGATAAGAGATGTCATCTGGTTGAAAACTGCTAACCTCTCCCTATATCCTCAAATGGGAAAGCAGAGAGATGAAGCAAGTGCTCTCTTGACTCTCTGAAAGGCACCGAGGCCATTCATGAGGACTCCATCCTCATGACTGCCTCTAATGCTGATTACCTCCCAAATCCCAACCCCTGAAACTAACATTAAGGCAGGTAGGTTTTAAACATGAATTTTTTAGTGACACAAAAGTCTAGTCTGTAACAGAAGAAGTGGGGAAGTAGTTTGAGTTTTGAGATTGTCAAATACAGATTTGAGCCCTGGTTCTCTTCTTCAACTTACTGTGTAAATGACAGCAACTTCAAAACTCATTATTCTTAGGTATAATAGGGGACTAATAATGATTTAACAGAGCTCATACAAAATTAGAAATAATATATGGAAGCTTCTTAACCTTATGTCTGACACATAATGTGAATTTAATGAATGATGGCTATTATCACTTAATATTTTATACTATTTATGTGGTGAAATATTTACTTCTTTTGGGAACAGATTACATTGGATTTATACACTTGAATAAACTTCATGTTTTTATACCTGTGATTGCAACTATCTTCTCTACATTGAGAATAAATTTTCCATTACAAGTGCTTATTACTTTAAAAACTAAGATTATTTGAGTTCAGAGCCTGAACTATTTACATTGTAATCCTGACTTAGATTATCCTTTCTTGCTGTGTGTGTGTTTGGGAAAGTGACTGCGATTACAGAATGCTAGTGTATCCCCAAGATCCTCATGTTGAAATCCTCCAACATAATTGTAATAGTAGGTGGACTGTTTGGAGAAATCTCTAGTAGGTGGACTGTTTGGAGAAATCTCTAGTGAAAGCCTCCTGAGGTAGGACTAGAGCCTGACAAGAGAGCCCCAAAAGTTCATGTTCTCTGTCTACCATGTAAAGAAGAAGTAGGAAGAATCCATTATTTGATTCTATCTCTGTAAATAAAACAATTTAAGCAACTCTTTGCTTTCAAGGTGCTGGTTAACTCAACCTTCCGCATAACCTCACACTCTCTATGGCTCTTGTTTGCTCACTGTTTACTCTGTGGAGGCTTTGGTAACTTCCGAGGCCTTGGACACCACCTTGACTGTGTACTACTACAGTCGTGGACTTGTTTCTTTAAGGCAGATTATGACCTTGCCTTTTGAGGATATTATCTGAATTCTCTTTTCCTTTTTTCCAGATGTTTGAAGGACCATCTATTTGGGTATGTTTCTTAACTAATATTACCAAACTTAATTATCTTTTACCTATTTGATTTCCAAAGCCCATTGGAAATATAAATCTGTACATTGTAGATGTTAGCTTAAGATAAAAGCCTTGAATTATCGGCTGTTCTTCTTACCATGGAAAAGAACCCTAGAACATTCATAGAATCTACCTGTACTATTAAAATATGTGAAGTAAAATATGAATGAATGAGCAGTTATAGAATTATAAAGAAGATGGTTGTTTTAATGATTTTGAGAGAGCATACTTAGCAGCATGGTTTGAAAATTACCCTGATTGCAGTAAATTAAGGGGAGATTAGATGGGAAACAATAGTTATTCTCATACTACTAAATATTTAAACAGTAAAAGAAAAGCTAAAAAGACTGAAAGAAATAATAGAATCTTGGAATAGTACTTTAAAATTTGGGGAAAACTGCAGTACCTTACTGAGCAGAAAGAGAAATCGAAGAAAAAAGAGAAAAGAATACTGGATGGGCTAGTGGGTAGTAAGGCATCTTAAACTTTTCAAGGCAATGAGTCTAAGAAACATGGTGGACAGTGAAGGAACACACCCCTCTCGTAGGGAGGTCAGTTTTGAAGTTTTGTTCAGATGTCATTAACTCAGACTCCTCTAGTTAAGCATGCATGTTTACTAGCATTAGCTGGGGCCTTACTAGGATTTGAAAACTCTGCGTTATTTTCTCTGGACCTTCGTTATAGGGGAATACACAGAATTACAAAATGAGCAGCCCCCATGCCAGGTTGACTAATCACATAATACTAAGACATGAAAGCTGTCTACAGTTTGCTCATAACTATTCCCTCTGTTTCCTTAAAACACCAGTGGAATTGTATCTTTTTACTTTTACATGTATCAGACTACTCTCTGGTAACTTCTTTTCCCCTGCAGGATGGCCTTTTATACTTGCTGTATTTATCTTGGTTTTGCTTGTAGAAAACATTCCTGGGAGAAGACAGGAAACACACACTGAGGTTTGCCTTGGGGCTGCACAGCCAAGGCTGCTCCTGGCTACAGCTGCTGGATCACAAACAAGGAAAGCAATGACCACTTTTAAGAGATTAAAACCGCTCTTTTCTGAGTAGCTTTCATATAGTCAAATAGAGGCTAAGACATTGCTCATCATAATTTATCTTTTCCCCGAGTATAATTCTTGCTAGCATTTTGAATGTATGACTCTTATATAATGGATTTTTGTTTTCAAAACAAAATTTGAAAGATAAAGATAAATGACAATAAGGTGAATGGACATATTTTCAATAACTGTTAAGTGAATGCGTTTTTAACTGTGCAAGATGACTAATTTTGACTGTGTAGGAGGACAGCTCTTTAAGAGGGAAGGATTGATATTTTTACTTTAAAGGAAGTAAAGCTTATCCTAAGCTCTGAATTTCACAAATAAACACATTACTATATATAAGCCCAGAGTAATGTCTGTGTTATTACCGTCAACAGAGCAGAAGTAGAGTGAAGAATGTAGAAATGGATGGTCAAATAAAATTAAACTTTTTGATATCTCTATAGCCCAGAACCATTGTATAGACAAGAATGAGATTCTGATTTGTGAACTCTCACTGCCAACTTTGTTTATCCAGTATAATTACTCTAAAGAGAGAAATGCAAGCTTGAAGAGAAATATGAGTTACAGTGAAATGCCCTGTCCCAAAGATAGATAATATGATTTTTAAAGACTCGCATTACTTCAGAGAAAAAAAGAAATCACATAGATCATAGCCATTATATTCACCAGAGTTCAAAGTGATAGAAATAAACCTGGCATCAGTTTAGAAGTAGCACCTTGCTGTGCTAAGATAACAATAGCTACCACTGAATGTCTATACTCACTTAGACTTTATGATATGCACTTGAATTGTGTTACTGTAATTTTTACAATAATCTTAGAAGTTATGTTTCATATTTGCGGCAGTGGGGCTCTGACAGAAACAATGAGCAGATTTTTTTTCTTATTCTTTTTTTATTAATCATTTTGTTGTTTACATATTCATGCATTTATGTGTATATATGCATATGTATATATATTAATTGTTGCATTCCCTGGGGTTTTCCCTCCATCTTAACCCCCAAGAGCCTTCCTCTTGATCTTCCTGTGCTCCTTCATTCCCCTATTTATCCCTCCCCATACCCTTTCCATAGCAGCCTGCCCCAGCTCCTCTGTCAGTTTATTTTTTTTTCCTGGCCTTTTATTTGTTATTACTATATCCCATCTATAGGTAAGATGGTATGGCTTCTGACTTTTTCTTTTTGGCCTATTTTTGCTAATATGAAACCCTCTAACTCCATCCTCCTCATCATAAATACCTCATATTTGTCAACTTTGATTGCAGAATAATATTCCATTGGGTAAATATAACTCATATTTTTCAACCATTTGTCAATTTGTGGGTATTTGGGTTGAAAAGATCTTTTGTAGGAGGAAATAGAAATGCTTGCACCCTATCCACCATGGTCTTTCCTGTCTCTTGTCCCTGATTCTTTTGTTAGGGTATTGCTTTATGGTGAAAGTTAAGGTAAAGCGGAATAATATGCAAAGCAAAGTAAGTCAAATGAATGAAGGCAGTTAATTACTATATGACTTAAAACAAAAAAATTACACTTTGAGATTAAGTCAGATGTTCAAATGTGTATTGGTGTATCTAAAAAAAGATGTGTGGAGAAGCCTTGAGGAGATGTTACCAGGATAGAATAACTTTAGATTCCTTCCTTTCTGGCACCCTCTTCATTCACTCTTCAAGCCTCTTCTCCAGTAAATCACCTTTTCTGTGAGTCAATGAAGACTCATTAAAGATCTCTTCCAAATACAAAACATGAACCATATCTCCTCCACAGCAGGGAGACAGTCCTGTCTAGGTAAATAGTCTCCCCAAGTACCTATTCTACTTTGTCCTTATTTATAAATGATTGACACCTTTCAGATTAAAGGTTTTGCTGCTAATAACTACAATAAAAATACATAACTTTATAAAACTTGTCCTAAAGTATCACCTGGATCTTTGGGTAAAAAGTTTATTAGCCATTGCTCTAGGTACATAGGTGAATTCATTTTTTTAAAATGTTGAATAATAATGACATGCATCTTAAATTAGAGAGGCAACTTTTCTAGTATCTGGTGATATGGGTCCAAAGATAGTGCAAGAGCTGATGTTTGGCATCTTTTCTCCATCATTCCAGTGTTTTTACTGTAAGTTATTTGCCTCAAGCATTTCATTGCAGGCATTGTTGCTAGATAGCCAGTCTGTATAGGTACTTTTTGTCTTTTAGAAAAGATGACATAACCAAAAAAATAATGATAAATAGTAAAATAAGAGAGGAAAAGATAGTACTTTAAAAGGATATGATAAAATTTTTATTCTAACAAAAATTTCCTTCTTAATGGTATGACAGTCCTTCATCCAATGAAAGAACACTACCACAGGAAAAGAAAAAGACCAGTGGACTTGACACAGACTAGCAAACAACAAAGAGTGGGGTTTGAGAGAATGGAGGGGGCACCAGAAGGAGGAAGAAGCGGAAGGTATCCTAAAACCCATTTATCAAGGCTGTGATTCAAAGAATACAAATAAATAAAATTATTTAAAAAAGAATGTTATGAGTTTCTAAATAAAAGCATTTATAACTGTAACTGAGCTTTTTCAAGTTGTGAAAAGCTTCCATGCTGCTATTTGACCAGTAAGGGTTGCTGCTATTTTTTATCATTTTATGTGACGTACCACTGACAGCACATACCTGGACTACATATAAATGTTCCACCAAATTCCCTGTCCTTAGATTTCACTAACTCATCTAAATGAGATTCTGTGCCAGATGCTAAACTTAGGTTGACATTATGTTCTCCACTCCAAATTAGAAAAAAAAAAGGAAGAATAATAATAGCATTTTTAGGACTGTACTCATCAGGAATCCTTTAATTGCTTCCTTTTTGGAGGCTAGGAAGAGCTTGATTCTTTTTCTTCCTCCAGCTTCTAAAGTCCCATGATAAATTTAGTAAAGACAGCAATAGAGAACAAGCTGGTATATCTAAACCAGCTAAAGAATTGATAATTAATGCTCTTTAATAATATTGCTTCTTTCATATTTGCCATAACTTAGGAAGCTTTTGGTTCTGATGCATGGGAGGGATGTTGGTGCTCATAGAGAATGCAAAATGACATGTTTTCATTTTCTAGTACAGCCTGCCATCTGACTTTACATTCTTATGTCACACTTTCAGGAAGTTTATCAGCATATTTTTATTAAACATGGGAGTACTGCACCAGCTGAAACCAAACTGTCAAACCAAACTGTGAACCAGTTATTTAGTCTATTATGGCCACATTTCCTAGGGGCAGTTAGTTATGCATTTGCAACAGAATGTTTGCAGCTAAGAACTTATTGCAAATCTACCTGGAATCCTCCAAGATACATGTAGTTTGCTAGTAGAGAAAAAGAATGCAGGCCAAGTTTCTAAGTTCCTAACTCTCATCTTTTTGTTCCAAGCTTGAGATCATCAGATAAATTATTCTCAGAATCAGAATGGTAAAACATTTCCATTTCTTCCTTAGAAAAACAAAAATGTCTGGCTTGTATCTTTCATTGTTTACAATGAAATCTCATCAACTACATTATCAGTGGAGAGTCTTAATATACACTCAATTTAAATTCAGCATCAGAAATCTGTGAACAAGTTTCAAAGAGAGTTTCCTGTCCTTTTGGGATTATAACATAGGAAAAGCCTCAAGAGGCATGATGACCTTTCTTGAGAAAAATTGGGCTGCTCTTTAAGTGTGAATAATGTACAGTGTGAGATTGCAGATGACTACTGTTTGAAGCTGCAACCGAGCCTGCTTTTGCCTCTTCAGATAGTCTGTGGGATTTTTCCATCTTGCTTAGAACTGCCAACAGGTCCTTCTCGAAAAGTCACAAGTTCAAGTCACAGTGTTATTTCCAACTACGAGCTCACTTGTTAAAACACAAGCAGGAACTTCACAAATAGATTTTCCTCAGACCAGTGAAGGTGTGTGCTGAGGACTGCAGATTGAGGTCAGCCAGTTGTGGGTGTGGGGTTTTCCCCATGATCCAAATTTAATCTCAGATTTGGCAATTTCTTCTTCATATGGCAGGAGCTGCTTCAATGACATGCCTCAATGACATGGTTCACCTGGAAAATGGGGTGTTTTGTGTGGGGTCATCTGAGGATGACCTGTGGAGATAAGTTACATTTGTAGCAGGTGTGCCATGAAGTCATTACATAATTTATATGCACTGGGATTCTAGCCTCTTTGATATTTTGTGACAATGATACAACCAGTTCATTAAAACACTGTATTCTTTAAAATGTTAGGAAACTCTCTCACACATACACATGCTGCTTACTAGTATATAAATAATATAATATAATCTTGACATAACAGTGGAGAAAAAAGAACCAATCTGATCTCATAGTATAAGTCATCTCTCTGACTTATGTTATAAAATGAAAGGGTGAAATCAAATGTCTGTATCAATTGTCCATTTTTGTGATATTCAGATCCTGATGCTTTATAAGGGTATTTGCATATGACTCAGTCTCAATTATTCATTCTCCTTCCTTATTTGTTTAGTTGAAGTGACACAGTACAAGATGCACTTATGTTTGATTGAGCACGTCATTTGGTACTTTCACATACGTTTGAATATGAAATTTTGGAGATTGGCTTTAAACAAAACAGTGAAATGGTTCTCAAAGGCATTTTCTTCTTCTTTTTGCTCAAGTCTGACCCTGGTTTCCCACCCCATATGGAATGGCTGGATTACATCTCTTCCTAATCACCAGTATCGACTTAAACCAGCCTTTTCCTCTTGACTCTTTCTCTTGCTCTGTTTGACTCTCCTTTCCTCACTGGGTTTTCCCATAGCTGCTTCCCCCATTTGGGGAAGGCAATGAAGTAGTTTGATTTAAACCTATCCTGCTGATTTGTAAGACGACATGTGGGAATAAAAGTCAGAAACACTGAGCAATATTAACAACCAGCTATTCTGTTTAATTACATCAGTGTGAACTATGAGAGATAAAGTTGATCAAATTCTTTTTCGAGCATGACTGTTATTTACATTTTGTTTATCTTTTCTTGTGGTTGATTTCTTTTATAGAATTGAAGTGGTGTCTCTGTTCTCCCGAGACTGTATGCTTTACTCTCTCCTTGTTGTATCACATGCCAAGCTATTATTATGAGTACAGTAATGAACAAAATAAATCCTCTTACTGTAGGCAGATAATCTTGACTCCATGAGATCATTATCAGATCACATGGGAATTTGTTTTTAGACTGACTTAATAATGATGGCTCTTTTCTCTGAAGATGCTTCATCACATCTAATAGAATGTAATCACAAACCATAGTGGGATGTGGAGTAGTTGTTTAAACTCTGTCTCCTTAGAGGCAAGGAAAAAGGAAAGTTAATTATACCTAATGGCCCTTGAGCTCCCAAAAGGATAGTCCTCCCCACCTGACAGAAAACAGTAGTTTTAGAAGTAGGAAATCTGATAAGTAGCTTAACTATTTTGTAGGAGGTGAGTGGTCCATTTGTATTGTATGTCAAGGCTCCTGTCTCAATGAGAAGCAGTCAGAATTGGATATTTCTCAGAGAAAAACTGACATGCAGAATAAGGGCAAAAATTAACGGTAGAAAAATAGGAGAAAAAAAACTTTAAATCTCAAATTATAAACAGTTCATAAATACAGATTTTCCATTTAATTGTGAGAACTATTCTGAAGATTTTATATATCAGCAAAAAGAGTAGATAATGAACTACTAATCCAAAAGATTCAGAAAATACAGAACTTAGTTAAAGCATCTATTTTCCATTGACAGGTATGTTGGTACCCTAAAAGAGGAGGCCAATTTACTGTTCCACCCCCCTGAAACCCTCTGACCCATATTTATAAAAGACGGGGAAAATGCTGAAAATACTCAAAGTCCAACTTGCATTCAATAAATAATCTTGATGGGGCTGTGGAATTATGTCTCCACAAATCTGATGTCATTGTCATGCTATTTTTTCTTGTGACCCATTTTGAGATTTATCAGCACCACATTAGCAGTTGAATCTTTCACCTAGAAGCAGACGGTTACCATATGGTGTTAAAAGCAGTACAATGGATTTTATCTTGCTGATAAGAGAAAGAAGTACAGGTAATCATTCTTAAAATTTTTTTTCTCTTTCATTTCTGTTGGTGCATGAATGGTTCAGTGGTAGAATTCTCTTTTCTCATTTCTGAAGTTCCTTGAGGTCAGATTCTAGTGGGGATTCTTGCTTTTGAAGAGAGATGGACTATTTTACTTCTGGTGAGCTAACTAAATTTAAAATTCTAATTTAGATACTATCAGAGTCACCTATAATAAGTAAGGCTTATTATGAGCTAGAGAGAAGTTCATTATGTATGTTTCATTTTAACATAGCTACCCACTTAATAAACAGCTATCTCTTGCACAACTACTGTGTAGCAGGCACAATGTCTAACTCTGTGGTGTCAAAATATGAATTGGGCAAAATATGAATTTAATTACTTCAAAGAAATAAGCAAATCACATCCATATCAAAAATATAATAAACCCTACACCCAACACAAAATCCCAATGCTAAGAGGGAAAAGATAGTACAGGAGAATCTAAATTGTCACTGAGATTTCCTTAAGGTCTGAGCAGATATTATTTTGATAAATTGGAACAGGTCTTGCCTAATGCAGCCAGGGTGAATGTGTGAAGTCTTGATCCTCATGACTCATCAGAGGGGATCAAAGCAATTGGACCTATCTCTTTAGAATCTGCAGATATTGAGATACTTATACTGCAGTCAGAGGAACAGAAGATATCCATCATGAAAGAACTGTGGGTTAACCAAGGAGTTTGCACATTATGAAGAAAATCCTGGAAGTCATTGAAGAATTTGGAGTATATTTAACATCATGTCTTATATCCTTTATGTTGGTGAGCATGTAGCAAAACCAAAAAATCTCATTAAATGTTGGTAGGGATGCAAGTTGATGCAACCTTTATGGAAAATGATACAGAGATAACTAAAGAAAATAAAAGTGGAAATGCCATATGATCCAGCAGTACGTCTATTGGACATTTATTCTAAAAATACAAAAACTCTATTATAAAAAGATTTATGTATACAAAAATATTTAAGTATACCTATGATCATAGCAGCACTGTCTATAATTACCGAGTCATAAATTTAAATTAAAAATTCCAAACCTACATAAAACCTGAAACCATAAAATACATAGAGGAAAGCCTGAGAAAAATCCTTCATGAGTTGCAATTCAGAAATCCATTTTTGGCCACATATATAGATGGCAAAAAAATGAAGGAAAACATAAACAGCTGGGACTACATCAAACTAAAAAGTTACTGTACAGCAAAAGAGATAATAGAAAAAACAAAAAGAATCCTAACCGAGTGGGGATAAAACTTTTGCCCTCCATACAAGTGATAAGAGTCTGATAACAAAGAAACACAAAGAATTCACACAACTTAACAAAAACAAAGCAAAAGACCCAGTTAAAAAATGGGGGGGGGGGAAGATATAAAAAAACACTTCTCCAAAGACAAAGTCCAAATGGCCAAAAGGCACATGAAATGTCATTAGGAAATGCAAATCAAAACCACAATGGGATACCACCTTACACCAATAAGAATGGCCCACATGCAAAAAACAGACAAGTGCTGGAACAAGTGCTGGCGTGGATGTGGAGAGAAAGGAACATTTTTACACTGTTGGTGGGAATGTAAACTGGTCCAGCCACTATGGAAAGCAGGGTGAAGGACCCTCAAACTAATGAAAATGGAACTACCATTTGACCCAGCAATCGCTCTTCTGGGAATCTACCCAAAGGAGACCTCAGTGCTTGTACAAAGGGACACCTATGCCCAGATGTTTACTGCAGTACTATTTATAATTGCAAGGACATGGAAACAACCTAAATGCCCCAAGACAGATGACTGGATGAAAAAGATGTAGTATATATACACAATGGAATATTACTCATCAGTTAAAAATGACAAATTTGATGATTTTTTGGTAACATAGATGTACCTAAAAGAAATTATATTGGCAGAAGCAAGTCAGAAGGAAAAAGACAGA
Source organism: Uropsilus gracilis (assembly GCA_004024945.1). Classification (NCBI taxonomy): domain Eukaryota; kingdom Metazoa; phylum Chordata; class Mammalia; order Eulipotyphla; family Talpidae; genus Uropsilus; species Uropsilus gracilis. The sequence goes on from PVHY01005989.1 coordinate 41,410, forward strand.
AACCAAATGATTTCACTAATATATGGACAAGCAAACAAAAGTACACAACTGAGGGAGGGGACCAGCTAGAGCAGCCATGGAGCGGAGGTGGTTGGTGACCCCCAGGGATCACAATGATGTGAAATACATATATAAATAAATTATTTAAAATAATAAAAAAATAAAAATTCCAAGCCTAAGTGTCCTTCAACAGATGAATGGATAAAATACTGTGGCCTATATTATCAATGAAAAAATGCATTGATGTTGTAGTAGAAGATGAAATATGCCTTTTGGGACAAAATAGAGGGATGCCAAGGTGATTATGTTAAGTAAACTAAGTCAGAAAGTGCAAGTTATTGGGTGGTATCATTTTTTGATACCAGATATAAATACATACAAAAACATACAGAGGCAGAATAAAGAAGGAATAAGTTTTGGACTTGGTGAAAGAACTGTCAAGAGGGAATAGGGAGGATGAAGAGAAAAGGATGAGGGAGGAAACAGATTAGATACTGAAATGGGTGTTTTGATGAAGGGTGAATGGAACTTTATACATATGGAGGAGTGAAAATGTAACTCCCAAATCTATTTTAAAAAGTCATGAATAAATAATTTAGTTAAATTAAAAATAACTCCTAGAAAAAGATACAAAAAAGAGTCCTAATTGGAAAAAAACAAAACTACCACTAAAACTTTGCAGATGACATAATATACATAGCAAACTCTAAAGACTTCACTAAAAAATTATTAGAAACAATAAATCTGTGTCAGAATATAAAACCAATATATGAAAATCTTACGTTTTTATATGCAAAGAATAGAAATTAAAAAATCTCATTACCAGTAGCATCAAAATATACTAAAGAGGCATCTGTCTCAGAAAAGAGCTTTATTTTGAATTAAAAGAGAAGAAAGTCACAAGACTGTGATTGAATTTTGTGATAGTTTTAACGTGTGAACCACATCTACCCAAAATTTTCTTCTGGTGGGTGACCCAGTGAAATGGTATATTTACTGTACATCCCAGGACATGCTGGGTGCACTCAGACTCACACTTTTCTATCTTGTCACTTTGATCTGGAAACCATCACTGACTGCTGGGAAACCTGGGATTATATTGTTGTGGCTGATAGTGTGCCATGCAGGGTGAGGGGATACACTAAAATTGAAACAGATTTGTATGTAACTCATCAGGTGGTTCTAGTGGTATATGGGGGAAAATACTGTGAAGTAAGAAATAGATTTTGTTTGGGAGTTACAAGTTATCTTTTTAACAGGATGGTAAAGGGACAAATTCAAAAATGAGGTGACTTTTGAATGGGACCCAAAGGAAGAAAGACATCTTTCAGGCATCTGGAGAAAGGAGTCTTAGGTAATGACTTGATTCCCACATTGTCTTTCCATTTTATTACGAAGCTGAGTTACAGGGGTCTTTTGAGTAATACCAGCAAGCTGAGAATTATACATGCTTTTACAGTTAACATTTGATTTTATGTTCCATGAGATCATAGCATATATAGTTTGTATTAACTATTTTTTCAACCTCCAAGTTTATCAACAGAACGTTATCACTTTCATTGGATTGGAGAAGGGCTTTATTGGTATGAAACCAAAGAGCAGGACATTGACATTTAGGATGGTTAATGCAGTTAAAAATTGTTAAGTAATACTTTATAAACATAGCTTTTCTACATTCCAGCACCTAACAATGCAAGGTTAAAACAAATTTAAGCTGGGCAAGGCAGGGTGATGGTTCTTCTGAAGACTATCCTGGTTTGACCCAGTCATTTCCATAAGGTGATCATTTGTATGAAAATATTTAATATCCATCTCAACCCATGTCTTGAAGAAAAATAACTGAACTACAAATTTGTTTAATTTTATAGAGGTGCCTGGGAATGCTCCTTTTGAGCTATTTGTTCTCTGTATTCCTAAGAAATAAGATTTTGCTAATCTTCCCAGTTATAAATTCAGGATTTGCTAGTCCAGTGCTTATTCTTCTTACTTTTGCCAGTGTCTTAAAACCATCCCCATCATTCTCTTTCAAGCATCTATTCTTAACTTCCTGGAATATTTTTCTTTTTTTTTAATTTTAATTTTTTTACATATATATATTTAACACCTGAGGTTCTCACCATCTTATCACCCATGAACCATCTTAATCTCTTGTGCCCATACTTCCCCTGATTTTACCCTCCTCCCCTTCTCTTGCTCTATGATTCAGTTTTGTTGACAGTTTTAAACTTTTCTGTCCATTTGTTTGTTGGTTTTCCCAATATTCCTCAGATAAGTGAGACCATCCATTATTTCTTTTTCTTTCTGGTTTATTTCTGCTAACATGATTCCTTCTAGCTGGGATAATTTTCAATAATCTCTCTTACATCTAGATGAACTTATCAGCAAAATTCCTGCTCTTGAGACTAAAGTCTCTTTGGATGTCCATCTTTTCCTAAATGAAGCTTTTCATTTTCTATCCTTTACTTTCTACCCAATGCTGAGTTTCCTCTGAAGCTCTATAATACTTTTTAGCCCACTATTAAATTAGAAAATCATTATCATATAAAATTTTGTGTATCCAGCATATATAATATATTTAGACAGTTAACAAAGATGCTATCTTTTTGTCAACCCAATGCTAAAATTGTTTCCAGTTTTGATAAACATATATACGTAGACATGTCAACATTTTGATTTCAAATATGTTATTAGTAAACAAGATAGACACAGCAGATGATTCAGACCTCTAAAGGCTATGCAAGAAATGATTATAATTCCAAAGCAGTAGCAGTAAACACTTCCTTGTGGCCTTATTCCAATGTCAGTACTTCATTTTAATGATAACTGGATCTCTGCTGTCCTTGAATGCATTTAACAACAAGCTTAAAGTCCATTGAGTTAATGGGGATGATCAAATGAAGACTGCAGATTTATTGTATGGAAATATGTATACTATTCATTCTACTGAGGGCTAAGCAGTAGTAGACAAATGTTAAGAATTTAATAGAACAGTGTTTAAGGAGATCCAGTTGTGCCTATTATTACTCTTCATCATTGTCAAGTGTCTCCCCTATTTAGCATATTTCTCTTAATTCTTGATTAACAGCTGTCAGAGTTTCCCCTAGAGTATGATCACACTAATATGATCATTCGGATAGCAAATTGCCATTTCTAGGACATTTTCCCACATGTATTAACTTCTTAATGCTCTCAACAATTCTAGGCATTATGTTGGCCATTTCATATAAAAGGGGTGGGGAGAAGGCTAGTTGAGTAAGGATGGTCTTCTTCCCAGTAAAAATGCAAATGCTTATGATATTTGTTTGTTTGTCTAGCATGTACTTCTCTTTCTTAGTAGGTAGACGGAGGAACAAGCTATCACCATTGTGTGTGGTCTTGTTTACAGGTCCCTGCTTGTCATCCTAGAAACAGTAAGCAGTCAGATCCCATTTTTTCTCAGTAACCTATAACAAGGGTGCAGCTCATTACCTAGATTCTATTCATTTAGTTTAAAGTCTTGAAATCTTGAGCACAAAATCCCAAGAAAAAAGAAAAACAACATATTTTCACCAGCTGTGTCTGATGATGTCTGCCTTTGCAAGACCCACTAGTGCACACAAAAGCCCACACTCATACGACTAAATATTTAAAGTTATAACTCAGTATTGTATGATTTTTTTAATTTTTCTTTTTAATTTAAAAAAAAAATTTTCTTCCATAGATAAATGGTTGCTGGAATGCCTTCCCTCCCCCCTCCACCCCTGATGGCCAGTCTCTCTCATTGTTTTGTTGATTTATGTTCAGTCCATAGGTCTCTCTTCCTTTTCTGTGGTTGTGTCTATTTGACAGGTGAGGGACTGTGTTCTTGGTACCCAGCATTCTGTGTGAGGATTGTAGTCTTAGCTTTGCTTTGGGCAGCCTGTTAGTGCTCATTTGAGGTTTAACAATGTCTTCTCATTGCTGGCTGCCCATTCCAGTCTATTCTCCCGGTATATCCATTGTCTCTTCACCCCGTAGCTCTGCCTTCTGGGGGGCCTTGCTCCCAGTTGTTTTCTGTAATGAGGTTTCTCAGTGAGGGGAGGCATCCACCAATGGCCTTTGTGGACGATCTCCACTCTCTCCCTTTACAGACTTGTGGAGCCAATTCTCCAACTCTGTGGACCTCCTCTCCCACGATATGGGGAGGGGCTCCTTTTTTTCTTGAGTGGCATATCCCGAGATGGGGTCTTGGTTCATCCATTCCTGATGACTTTTTAGGTGCATTTCTGTGATAGGTCTCTCCAGTCCATTGTGTTCTATGATGATCCTTCTGCATCTTTCCCACTTATATTGGCAGGATCCTTATCTGGTCCCTCACGTGTTCTATGTCGCTGTTTGCAGTGCTTGTTTTTCTTATTCTTACTGAGGACTAAGTGGAGTGAGAGTAAAATAGCAAGATCTCCTCTTGTTTCCCTGACCCTGAGTGGATCTTACATTGCCTGTCCAACCCCCAAGGCCCTCTTACCAGCCAGCTTGATGGCAGAGGGTGTTTGGTGGGTGTGCAATGGGTGCAGCTGCCAGCTAGAAGCTGGCTGGCAGCTGCGGGCGCGTGCCTGTCAGGGCACATGTGGCTCCTACAAGCCAAACTGGCTGGATCTTCCCAAGACCAGTATTGTAATATGTTAATACTATAAATGGTGTATGTCTATGCTTAAGCCTTGAAGATGTATCTTTATAAAAACCTAGGTAACTAGATTTGTTTTAGAGTTCTTAGACTTCAGAGTTACATGATAGATTCCGGAAGTGTGTGAATCACTTGTGTTTGGCCCTAATCTGCTGGTTCTTTCTCTTTGTCTTTCTACTCCTACTCTGTCCTGTTATCCTTGTAACACCCTGCCCATATGGGTCTAAGTTCCATCCATATCCCCCAGCAGAAAGCTATACCTTGGCCACACTTACATTTGATTCATTTTTCAGTAGGTAGCACATGTGAAGAGACCTGCATAGCTTATATGAGTGGATTCAGAACTATTTATGTAGAACATTCTGAAGTCTTAGATATTCAGAACATGATCTAGAAGGCAAGGCTCAGCCTCTGGCTAAGCAGGTTCTTTTAGCTTTTTAGACTCTGGTCTCACAGAGAAAGTTAAGGTCAAGATGGGTCGTTTGAAGCCCAACATATAGGGCAGGGTCCTTCTACCTTAAATCATAGGTGGTCCTTGTTGGTGGCAATCAGTTCATGAATTTGTTATTACTGGACTTTGGGAGCCTCTTGGTTCTTCTTGATTTTCTAAGCAGGTTTCTCAGAGGGTGTCTTAATCACCCTACTACCTATTACTATTATCTATTACCTATTACCCTATTACATATTACTAATACCTGCGTCTAATGGACTCCTTCGACCTCAAACAGCTGATTTCATTTTTTATTTTAATTTTGTTGTTATGCTTATAGCAAGGAGACTTATTTGACAAACACAGTCTGCTATTATTCCAGAAAGTGAAAGTGGTGTGGAGTTGGCAATGAATGAGCAGCAATGAAACAGCTGGGGATAGCAGCTGGGGATAGCAGAGCAGTTGTTAGTACTATCCGTCCATTACGAATGTGCCTTGTCCTCATAGAAAAACAGGTAGGTGGGACTACCCCTCTAGCTTTCTATGTATCCCACCAACATATCATTTCTTGTTCCTTTCAGGGTCATGTGGACTTAACTGTCAGGTGATATATTGAGGTCGTAACACAGTGCCTTGTGTTGGTTGCTGTAAACACCAAAAAACTATTTGTTTCTTCAAGAAAAATTGAATGGTTATCATATTACCAAACCAATATTTGTCCTTTGTAAGAAAGACTGTAAATATAGATAAAACAAAAGTAAAGATAGACACCTTGATCATGTGATTGTACTGTCCAGAGAAACTGCTATTAACTTACCATTTTCCATGCATACCTTTAAAGAAAAAAGAGATAAACCAGGCATGGTGGTGCACACCTGTAATCCCAGCTACCTGGGAGGCTGAGGCTAGGGATCACTTGAGTCCTCGGGTTTGAGGCTACTCTGGGTAACATAGCGAGACCAATTCCCCCCCCCCCCCAAAAAGGGAGAGAAATCATACTCTACATGCTCATTTACAACCTATTTTATTTACTAAGCTTTGTATTATAAGCGTTGTCATTTAATTAGTTGGTTTTCTATCTTTTAAGACACAGATGAATATTGTCATCATTGACTGATGTGAAATTGTCTAATCTAGAACGTATTATTGAACATTTTGGTTTTCTAAAACTTTTACTGCTAGAAGCATATTAATGAATGTCCTTGAATTGAAATAATTATACTCATGCTTAGTTTTTTCCAAAGGATTTATTTCTGTAAGTGTAATATTCATTTCAAAGACTTTTCGCAATGATAGAATTTGAATACTATTCAAAAACTTTATAGCCCATGCAAAGAGTAATTACATATTGAACAGAATTCATCTAATATTTATTTTGATAAGATCTGGTAAAGTAAGATTAAAACCTACTATTATTCAAATCCTTATATCAATTCAATGTGTAACATACAGTATATTTGACAAGATCTTCAAACAAATCTTGATGGAAATAAAGATTTCTTTCATTAAAATGAGTCAATTTGCTGTTTCTTTTTTAAAAATGGCCTTTAAAAAAATGTGGCACTCAGGTCTTACAATGTACCCATTTAAGGCGTGCAATTAAACAACTTTTAGTAAAATCACAGAATTTAATTTATAATATTTTAATATAAATTAAATTCATCACGTGAATTTAATTTATAATATTTCATCATCCCTAGGATTAAACCCTCCCTCTGTAGTTTCCATCCCTACCACCTCCATCTCTCCTGTCCTAGGCAACTGCTTACCTAGTTTCTGACTCCTGTCTTTTCCCATTCTGAGCACTTGAAATACAGATCATAACATGTGTCCCCTTATGATTAAATTCCTTCACTTAAAAATGTTCAAGTTTCTATTATGGTATAGCATCTATCAGTAATTTGTTTCTTTTTATTGATGAATAATGTTCTTTTGTATGGATTTACATAAACTATCCATTCACCTGATAGGTATTTGGGACGCTTCTCCTTTTGGCTAGTATAAATAATGCTGCTATGAACATTTGTGTAGAAATGTTTGTGAGAATGTTTTACCCTTGGTATACACACAGAAGTAAAATTGCTTGATTATAAGGTAATTCTGTATTTAGCTATGCAAGGCACTGACCTACGCTTGTTTTCCACTACAGCTACACCAATGTACATTCACACCAATAGTACATGAGGGTTCCAGCTTCTCTACAGCCTTGTTATATGTGTTGTTATCTAAGTCTTTCACTATAGCCATCTTGATCATATTAAGTGGTATCTCACTCTGTTTTTTATTTGCATTTCCAATGACTAAAGCAATTTCTCAATTAAAAAAATACCCTTCTAAAACTGTACAGAAACATTAAAATGAAACTTCAGATTCATTTTATACTGTTTTATGTTGATAAGTCATTGTTTTTATAAAATAAGAAATAAAAAATTCTTTAAAATAACTTTATCCATAGACCTATCGTTATTTTGACTTTAAATATATATATTTTGATAGATGAGCTTATTTAATTTGATTACAAACATAGGCATTGTTCTTGGTTGTCTGTCAAAGAGTTCATCATTTATAATTTTATCAACATTATGAGTAAGCTTTGGTAAGTAAATTTCTAGTAATGAAGAGGTACTAGTAATCCCTCAATTAAGAATGTTTTATACCCTGATAAAAAGAATGAAATATACCTTTATAAACAAATTTTAGTAGATCAAGAACTTAGATTTATTATTTCATTGTTTTTAAATTTTTGTTAAAAGTTCAGTTATAAGATGATTAAAGCTGAATTTTTACCTCAATGGAAAATGTCTGATATGTGGTGATATAATATATTAGATAAATAAAATGTAATGAGCCATCTATGAAACCATCTAATGAAATCTTGATGCAGAGAAAATTATTCTGCACCAATACTTTGATCACTATACATATAGCTTTACTTTATGATATAAAGATGGCATTCATTCCCTGAGGTAACAAACTTTGGTGCACCTGAGACTTTGAGAAGGCTGAAGGGCAGAGTGGTGAATTTGCTTTCAATACAAAGTCCAAATGTATATTTCTGAGGTCTCAGATGAATTTGTAAAAAATCTTGTTCTCAAATGGATAAAAATGTGCAAACTCCATTGACTCAAATTTTTTTCAGAGAGCAGTAGCTGCAGTGTAAGCAGGACCAAGAATTTCATCAGTCAACTCAAAGATGGCTCACAGGGCTTAAAGAGTCAAGCTTCATATTTATGTATATTTTAAGAAAGGATTTCTGCTTCCTAGTACATCAGGGACAAGATTGACTGAGATTCAGATCTAATATCTTGACTTTCGGAGAATAGGCTAAACTGATGACATGGCCAGACTAGAAAATTCATAGCAAATCTGAGAAAAGCAAGACTATGAAGAAATGCTAAGGATTGTTCTTGTTGCCATTGACTTTTACTGATTTGTACTGGACAGCTATTGAATACTGTGACCTTGAGCAAATTTCTCCATTTCTCTGCCACTACTTTTCTCATAAGACAGGATTTACTGCAATCCAGGATTATCACATGGATATAAATGGGAGAATGTATATGCAAGAAAATGTTCCAAGTGCAACCTTCACATTGTTTTAAGCATGTTATAGGTGTTCAAAACAATCACAAATTGTGTACTTATTCTATGTCAAGCACTTTTGAAGTATAATGGCTGTTGATTTACATATTATTTACATGAACACATTAACCCTAAAAAGATACAGTAATTTTTTAATAAGACCTTAAGGGTTTTTTGTTTGTTTGTTTTGGAGACACTGAAGTACAGACAGGTTCATGGTCTTAACTAAGGTCACACAGCAATCAAATGTTGAACCTAATTTATGGATTTTAGAATTATGCAATTACTCCCCAAATGTGTTCAAAATATATAACTTTGTATTCATGGCACAAAATCTAGTGTATTTTAGTGTATAATTATTTTTATAACAAAATTAAAATTATTTTCTAAAAAATAAGTTTGAAAATAATGTGTCTTAAAAATAAGAGGTTAGAAAGCAGGGTTATTTTATGAGTTTTGTAGTCATTACAAGATGATTTCATGAAATGACATAATTTGTTTTCTGACAGAGTAATTGGTATCTGTTCCCATGGGTCATGTAACATGTTTATTATAGTTTAAGCCAATTAAATTATCTTAGATTTAGCTCATAGTAATTTCAAAGACAGGTAACTTCATGATTCTAACAAATATATCATCCAAAAGCCAGGAGAGTCAACACTCTACACTTATCATTGAAGAGGTAAGTCATGACTCAGTCACAAGATTTTCCAATCTTGTTAAGTGGATAAATACACCATGAATCTGCAGGTCAAGTCCACACTCCAGAATTCAGGCCTCAAAGTATACCCCAAGTCAAATTCTAGACTTATGTTTAGAATTCCTTGTTAAAAATTACCACTTTAAATCACACTTTGACATTTTATATTTGATTTAAGACTCTGACTCTACAATTTTCTGCATATGAATAGTGAGCTCTTTCTTCATCATGAAGAGGTGAATGATTCTGTGAAGGTCTAAAAACTGCAATCACTGTCTTATTAATAAGACAACCACAAGCAACTGTGACTATTGAGAACTGAAATATGGTGACTCAGGATTGAAATGTGCTATAAGGATAAAATACACACCAAATAGAGAAAAACAATATCAGAAAAGAATGCAAAATTGCTTGTGAATAATTTTTATAATAAAATGATATTTAAGGTATATTTGGTTAAATGCGTATATTATTAAAATTAATTTTACATGATTCATCTAAGATTATTAATGAAAATATTAGTTAATTGTAAATTATATGTGACTTGTACTGTCTTTATGGGTCAGCATTGCTTTATGGAAACAGAGAGGAAGATTCTGATGACTTTTTGGATGAGAGAGAATTAAATTCTTCAGGTTAGTCTGTCAGGCTGACAGCTGAGACCGGACAGAACTCATGAATGTAAAATAAAAGAACAACAACAACTTCATTTTACTATCTTATCTGGATTCAAAGCATTAAAAACAAAACTAACATGACAAATCTGGAAAGCAAAGAGCAACTTCTCCATCTGCTCAATGTTTACCTTAAAAAACATTCCTTAAAAGTTACCAACAATGTATGGGTTAATCCCCTGCCCACCATTATCTCACAAAAACTAATGTTTTACCCAAATTTTATTACCTTAGCTATTAGTCTTCCCTAGTTAAGTCATAAAACATTCTCTTGGCCCCATCCCCTTTTTTCCCCTTCCCTAAACCCTATAAACGGCCTAGTAATTTACCTTAAAGTTGCTACCAGCCATGCTTCTGATAACTTTGACTGTGTTAATCTCTCTCATTCATCCTTTCTTGCAACTCTGTGCCCAGCTCTTTACATTAGTCATCTAAAAAATTCCTCTCCTAGTTCAGAGTCAGACCTTACAGTGAGATGGAGGAGTCATTCAGAGTAGTCCATAATCTCAGTAGGCTTGCAGAAAGAGAGATTACTATGGTCTCAGAGTCAGGAAATTTGGGTTAGCTGGAGAGTGTTTCCAGCATTTAGACTTTGAACTTACCAGCCTAATAGCAATGTCTTTGACACAAAATGGTTCTTGGGGAAGAGAATTTTAAGACTGAAACTAACATGTAGGAAGATTATAGAGAATTGTTTTTAAATGTGATTAGGAGAAAAGTGAAATTCAGCTTCCTCAATTTACCTCATGAGCATCTCTAAAGATGGAATGGTCCTTCAGATTTGTTCCAGGTTAAAGGAAAGATACAGGGTCTTTGTACACCTGTATCAGTCAATTATTGGAAAGGAATTACACTGAAAAGAAATGTGATCCTTGGTGAAAGACTCTCTTCAGTCAAGGACAAATCTGGAGAGACCCAAGAGCTGAATGCTGTAGTTGGAATGTGGTAATATTTCCTGAAGCCCTGAAGGAGAAACTTGGCAGCACAAGTGGTTCATTCCTATGCTATACTTGTTCTACTTCTTGGTATAAATTAAGGATAGGAACTCTAAATATTTAGTGGGTTTCTGGAAGCAAAATAGACCTCACATTAGTCTCAAAACCATACTTGAAACTAAGTCTCTCTCTTCTCACCATTCAGATACCCTTCACTCTCAAATATTACCTCCACCTAGACGAATCAGCTCAGGGTGTGAGAGCATGGGCACTATACTTTCTGCAGGCTGTGGCTGCTGTCCATATAAAACAGAAACAATCAAGGATATGCTAAACAGTGGATTTTCTGCATGCCCAAATATGTCTTGTGGTAATTTGTTTACTATAGCAGAAGTATCACTGACTGGGTGACTTAAAATATGGTCATTTATTACTCGTTATTCTGAAAGCTTGGGATTCCAAGGTCAAGGTAGCAGTAAATTGGTGTCTAGTGAGAATCTGTTTCCTAGTTCATAGATTCATCATCTTGCAATGTCCTTACTTGGTGGAAGGAGTAAGGAAAGACACTAATTCCATTCATGAAATCTTTACTCTTATGTTTTAATCATACAAAGGTCTTCCCACCTCCAAATATCATCATATGGGGGGGGGGGAGGGGAGCTTCTCAATATGTGAATTTTGAGGAGAGAAAGACATTCAGGCCATTGCAGCCTCCCTGTAGTAGCACTGCTACTTCCTGAGATGGAGAACCAGGGACAGTCTGTGTTTCTTATGTCCAGTAGGATGGTGACATCTTTTTTTTGGCTCTATGTTCCTTTGCTAAAAAAGATTTAAAGTAGCAAGCATCCACTCCACCATAGCACAAAGTTCAATGGATCTGTAATTGTGTCCAGAGAATCTGTTCTTCTTTTGGGTACTAAGAACTTTTAGTCATAGGCCTAAATGTTACAGAAACAAGAAGCATGCAATCTTCTTGGGTCATTGAGAATGTTAGTAATAAAAGTCACTTGTTCTTTCATGCTTTGATTCCTCACCTATGTATCTGACTTATGGGAGACACAGAGCCATGCAATGCTCATTAATTTTGGGATTATTCTCTGTGCCAGAGGTGCTATTCCAACCTCACAGGGAAGTATAACAAGTTAATAATGCCATTGTTTTTCAGTAGACTGTTTTGTCACTTCTCTGTGATGTAACGTGATAGGACCAGTTGATCACATCATCATGTGCCCACTGATGGACCTGCTTTGCTTTAAAGTGGGCCCCTTGAACTGATGCAATGATATATGAAATCACTATAGTTAAATCTTACATTAGGTAAGCCCTCAGAAAGTGATAGCTGAGAACCTGCAGGCAAGAAATACAAATCAGTTTCCAAAATTAGTGTCTGTAATTGTTGAGATGAATAATTGCATTTTCCATGATTAAAGAAGTACTCTGTGACCAACTTGCCACCAAATGGCTAGCTATTTCCTCAGGAATAATTCAGGGTTGGGGACTAAGATTTAGTCCTTGTTGCTGGCAGGTGACTAAGCATTTTGTCTGAAGCATTGTCCTTTAGAAGGATTTCCAAAGCTATCATTGAAAGCCATACCAAATTTACGCCACCCCGGCAGGACTCAAAAAGAACAAGGCGAGAACTACCCAGCACTGAACTGCAAGAACAAACAAAATAACTACACCTACAATGTCAATGAGGAGCTGTGAACAAAAACCTGGCACAGAGATGCTGTCAATAAGGGCACTGCACACCCTCTTCGCTTATAGGGAAGAGGCCTGCTGAATGGCAGTGGCTCCACAGCAAAATTCCAAAGGAGGAGACCAGGAGACCTACCATCAGCTGATGGCTGTTTCCATTGAGAAGCTGCTCTACTAAAAACATATAGCTGGGAATCATGCCCCCAAAGCCAAAGACCTGAAGCATAACATGAAGGAGCGATAAAATGTTGCAGAAAACAACAGAGATGAGATCCACCAGGAAACAAGAAGCATTTATACAAGCTGAAGGTGCTCGAATCTGCCTATGAAGGCAAAAGCAGAGCAGGAAAGATAAACAGCATGCTCTATCAAGTACCAAGGAATCATACCCTCACCAAGGATGAGGAAATAGATCCAGAAAAATAAAAAAAGACTAAAGGGTTAAACATGTACAAACAACAAAAAGAAAGGAGGCGAAGTGACCAGAGGGGGTGTGGTGTGGTGGGGTAATCCCATGGGGATCAGCAATTATACAATCCTGTATTGTAAAAAATCCTAAAAAAAAAAAAAAAAAAAAATTAAATGCAACAACAACAACAAAGAAAGCCATACCTGAGTAGAAGAGGCCAAGCTTCATCCTTCAATCATGAGACAAAGTGAAGGGATTGTGACATGACAGGCAATTCCAAGAGAAATTGCAAATTGCAATTTTGCAAATCCACCATTTGCTGAGGGCAGAGGGAATACTGCCTTCAGTACTCAGAAGCAGGCCTGGGCAGACTAGAGCATCTGTATACTGTTTGACTTTGGGTAACTGTAGGATTTAAGTGAGTGTTGTATTATTGTTTTACCGCTCAGATTGAGAATAAACATGAAATCTACTGTAGTGGAAAACTGGAACATAGAGGAGTGTTTAGTATAATGTAAATTATTTATATCTCTACTCATTTCCTCATTATTCCTCTTTGATTGCATTTGAGTATTTGTCTGTGTGGCTAAAACACAATTGGGCAGGTGTGTTATATAGGAAACAGGGACATTTATAGCCTGTTGGGGCTATAGGCTAGATGCAGGTGAATCATTATGCTAATTTGGACATAGTCCCATGTTTTTGGATTACCTGTGTTCAGATTACAGCATGGTGCAAAAGCCATCCATGAGAGCTCTTGAGTTCCTGAGTTTCCATTTGGCAAATTCTGTCTGCAGTAAGGTAAATAGCTCAACAGCCTGGATAAGGTATTATAACTCCAGAAATACTTCCCTGTAAGTAATTTATGCTGTGAATGAATTTGGCTAGCTTTTATTGGAGTCCCAATTAAAATAGAAATCATAGTGGTTGTTTTACAAACCAAGTGCTCTAGAATTGAGAATCTGACATTATTTTACATGCATTTATATTAATTCTCTGCATTTTACTGCTCACTTTAAAGAAGGGAATTACTGCTGTAACATCTCTTAGCAAAATAGTTTGGCAGACAAAGTGACTGAAGCTAAATATTATTTCAGGAGAGTCATTAAATTATTTTTGAGCTCTTAAGATACCACTGTCCTCTCAAGAATCCTTACTCCAGTAAACTTGTTATGTGACTATCACTAATGATTCTACAAATTTTCTTTTGTCTAAATTATTCAATATCTATTTTTTGCAAAGGTTTTGATAAAGCATGTAGCAAACCTATACTAGTATATTTATAATAGAACTCTCAGGAGGTCTTTAATTAAAGTAGAAAAGAGTAAGCTAAAATAACACAAGTAAAAATAGTCCTTCCTTTACTCACACTTTGAAATCTGTAAGAATTATTATGATGGCCTTTTTATTTTTAGTAATACTACCTTTTTGCTTAAAAAAAGGCAAGAAAAGTACTTAAAATATGAAAAGATACTATTTTCCTTTAGATATTACTAAACCCTCTTACAATTCTGATTTTATAAAGACAATTCAGATTTAGAGTATTTTCTACTGTAAGAGCAAAGTCACGGATTACTTTGTAGATCTTAACACTACACTGTGCTCAGGTTATCTTCTGATAAAGCAGGAACAAGTTTCTATTAGCCAGACAATGTCCTTCAGGAAATATCCACCACTTTTGAACAAGGAAAAGAAACAAATTGCTGTGACATAACATATAACTCTTCCCTTCAGCTTCCTTGGAAGTATCTTAAGTTGATAATAGGCAATTGTATGTTCTTTTGGGAAAAATGCTGAGTTAGTAGAAAAGTGATGAATGAAGAAGCACCCAGTAAAAATTTGAACCAATATTCCTCTGTGATCCTCATGTTCTTCAATATTTAGGAATATTTTATGATACTTGAAACACTTTCATTGTAAAAATATGAAAAAAAAAACAATAGAAAAAATTATCCCAGGCTGATGGAAATTCTGAATAGCAATGAGTATTCATATATTAGAGAATAGCCTTTCTATTTTGATTACATACATAAATATACATTTATATAATAAAACTGCATGCCTTATGTCTCATACAATAATGTTTCTAAATTATATTTTATCTAAATAAGCTTATTTTGTAAATATGCCAAAATTAAAAAAATCAATCTTCTTAGTGATTATTTTTACTGTTCATAGCTATCATCATTATAAAAATTACATGTATTTAATATAATGCTAATTATTAAGTACTTAATCAGTATAAATTCCCAGAATTAGAATTGCTTTATCTTAAACCTTTTGAAAATTGTGAAGTTCTTCACTGTTCTAAGGACAGGTGTTAATAAGTTTGAGTCACATTCCTAGAATAAAAGGAGAAATAAATTAGGTGAACATAAATCTGATATCTCATGTTATTTTGCTATATGCTAATAAGAGCTGTCTGTTTAATCGTTCCACCATCTGTTATATGCAAAGTACCTCATAGTTGTGGGAATAAAATAGTGATTAAGATTTGTAAATAAAGTCACTGCACTGATAGCATTTACATTATAATGTGAAATGTCTGTGTAAGAAATAACCAGGGATGAGTGGGGTTTATCGTTTCTGAGATGAAGATTGTGATATGTCCGCAAAGTTGTATCAGAATTACCCATGAGGATACTCCAAATTTGTTGTATGATTTTAACAAAATTATAAAACCAGATTCTAGTAAATTTGAGATTCTTACTTGAAGAATTTCTATAATAATAAGTTAGTGAAAGGAATGTCTTCAGGTATATCAAGAAAAAAAAAGGTTGAGATCACTAAAACATGGTATAGAAATTGATGGAACAGAGAAATGAAGTAAGTTTGAGAAATACTGAAATTAACATTCAGCACCAAACCAAAAGAATGCATCTCCGAGGAAATGTCTGTATTGACTGAACTTCTTATATCTGTCAGTTATGTCTTTCATCAAAACTATGAATTTCATTTTTTATTTATTTTTTATAAGTAATTAATTTATATATATTTCACATCATTATAATTCCTGGGGTCACCCACCACCTCCCTTCCCTGGCTGCTCCAGCTGGTTCCCCCCCACCAATTGTGTAGTTTAGTTTGGTTGTCCATATATTAGTGAAACAATTAGGTTTCTGTCTTTTTTCTTCTGATTTGTTTCTGCCAATATGATTTCTTTTTTCCATATTACCATAAAAATCATCAAATTTGTCATTTTTAATTGATGTGTAATATTCCACTGTGTATACCACATTGTGTATACCACATCTTTTCCATCCATTCATCTGTTGTGGGGCATTTGGGTTGTTTCCAGATCCTTGCAATTATAAATAGTGCTGCAGTAAACATCTGGGCACAGGTGTCCATTTGTAGAGCTTCACACAGCTTTCCAGTGGCTGAACCAGTTTACAGTTGCACCAGAATGTAAGAATGTTCCTTTCTCTCCACAACCACCCCAGCACTTGTTGCCTGCTTTTTTTTTTTTTTTTTTTTTTTTTTGGTGTGGACCATTCTGACTGGTGTAAGGTAGTATCTCATTGTGGTTTTGATTTGCATTTCCCTGATTGCTAGTGACATTGAACATTTTTTCTTGTGCCTGTTGGCCATTTGTATTTCCTCTTTTGAAAAGTGTCTTTTTAATTCTCTCCATTTTTTAACTAGGTTTTTTCTTTGTTTTTATTAAGTTGTGTGAATTCTTTGTGTATTTTTGTTCTCAGACCTTTATCACTTGTATGGAGGGCAAAATTTTTTTCTCACTTGGTTGGGTTTCTGTTTTCTCTGTTGTCTCTTTTGCTCTGCAGAAGCTTTTTAGTTTGATGTAGTCCCAGCTGTTTGTTTTCCTTCATTTTTTTTTTTTTACCAGCTATAGATGTGTCCAGAAATGGATTTCTGAATTGTAGCTCATGGAGGGTTTGCCCAGGTTTTCCTCTATGTATATTATGATTTCTGGTCTTACATCCACGTCTTTTATCCATTTTGAATTTGTATTTGTGCAAGGTATTAAGGTTGTTTCTTGGTTCATTTTTTTGGTATGTATTGGCCCAGTTTTCCCAGCACCGTTTATTGAAGAGGCTGTCCCTGTTCCAATGTAAGTTTTTCTCTCCTTTTAAAAGATTAGTTATATATATAATATATATATATATGCACATATATATGTGTGGTTTTATTTCAGGGCATTCAATTCTGTTCCCTTGGTCTGATTGTCTTGTTTTTGTACCAGTACCAAGCTGTTTTAATTACTATGGCTTTGTAATATAATTTGAAGTCTGGGATAGTAATGGCTCCATTTTCTCCTTTTTTTAGTCAGGAGGCTTTTTGATTTTCAAGGTTTTTGTTATTCCATACAAATTTCATTAAATTTTGTCCTATCTCTTTAAAAATTATGAATTTTAATTATATTTTTTCAGTTTTTAAAAATTCTGTTGTGGCTTTCTTTCACTGTAGATTTCTATCTTGCTATATCTGCATAAAATTAGCTTTCAAGTCTTAAGTCACTTTCATAGATAGGCTCTCCTTCACTGGATTTTGAATGAACATGTACTTCTAAGTGTTGCGAAGCTGGGAGTCCAGGCACCATTATTACTCCAGTCCCATTAAAATTATTGATTTTGAGTGAGAACATACTTTTGAAGATGACCCTCAGTCTGAATTTAATTTTAGGGATTTTGGGGCCGGGCATGGTGGTGCATGCCTGTAAGCAGCAGCCTAGGAAGACATGGCCAGGGCCAGGGATTTTGGTATGAGTTCTGCCAGGGGCACATAGTGAGACCTAGTTCCAAAAAAATAGCTGGATGTGGTGGCACACACCTGCAACCCCAGCTACCTAGGAAGCTGAGGCTGGGATTGTTTGAGTCTATGGTACCCTGGGCAACATGGGCCTGCGGTTACACAGGCAAAAATTGCGAGAGCTGGTCTCCAAAAAAAAAAAAAAAAAAAAAAAATCTTAGGGATTTGATGGAATAAATCTGTGGAAGGTCTCGAATACTCAAATGTTAATGTTAAAACTCTATTTCTGTTTCAACTGGGAGTTTTTAGACAGAAATCAGTCTTTCAGGATTCTTTGTTTAGTTTGACTTTTGTTTCCTTCAGAGTGTTTGTGTTCTAAGGAAGAAAGATCTAATATAATCATCTTCAAGAAAGACAGGATTCAAACCTTATGAAGATACTTCTTGTTGAGAAAAGAGGAAAATTTCTTGAATTGACATGAAGGAGTTGGTACAGCTGTCTAGAGTGATGTTAACTATATTTAACATAAGTGATATACTGGATTCAACAGAAGGTTGATGATCATTTTCATTTCTCTGTGAATCCTTTATCAGTGAGAAGCAAGTTGTTTAATTTGACATTGGTTGAGCAATCTGTGATTCATAGCTCCACAGACAAGAGAGGATGTAATTTTCTAGTCTTCATTATTGAGATCAATAAGCAAATTGTATAGGAGGCCATGCATGTCTGAAATAATTAAATAGCATTGCCAGAACCTGTTTTCTCTTTAATTCACAAAGGGCCCAGAGAAAACTGGAATTTTAAAATAAATAAAACAAATCAGCCTTAGTAGTATTTATTTTAGTTGAAGTATACTGCACATTACTTCGGTTGTGTGAAGGAAAAGTGCATAATAAGAAGTCATTACTTTTCTAAGGTTAAAAACATTGAATAATGAAAGCAATATGGAAGTGCATAAGATGTAATATGCCTATGTAAGGGCTTGAGAGCTAAGGATAGGAAGGGGCAAAGGGAAGAAGATACTTTATTCAAATATAGCATTAACTAGAATCTGCATTGTTATACTTAAATTCTCTTTCAAACAAGTCACCATATGCTGACTATATTCTACTTTTTTACTTTATAAATTATGTATAAAAATGCTTTTCACATAAATCATATTTTGTTAAACCCAGTTCCAAGTGGGTACGTGTAACTTATTTTAAGTCCAACCTTAACTCTTTTTCTCCTAATAAATTCTTTCTTTTTATCACAATCTCTTTCTGCTTTAATATCATTTTTGACTTACTAGCTAACCTAATGTAGTTTCATGAATGATTCTTAAGGAAGTTAAGAATTATTCTTCATGCAAGGTGTATTTAAACCCTAACTAAATAAGAACATATTTTGAACGGGAGTGTATTTCTTGTCAATAACTTATTAAGGTTCCATGGATAAAGATTTTAGAACTGTTATTAATACCACTCACATTAATTACATTGTTTTGTCTAATACTGTGTATTCATATAACAAAATCAGATTCTGTCCAAACCTAGACCTATGGGGGGTAAGAGGTACAGACAGGATTATATTAATCCAATAATGGTGCAGACCAAAGAGGCTGTACGCATGCTTACTAAAGAGGAAAGAAAACCATAAAGACCAAAAGTTGAGAGGAAGCTTGAATAACAACTTTTCTTTCTTTACTCCCAGATGATCTATTGCTGAACACAAAAGGATGCATTGTAAGTAAGGCAATAATCTTGGTCAAGCATGTTCACACATATACAGATGCTCCTACTCTATTTAAAACTGGGAGGGATGTTTTTATATTATTTAGGTTGACATTTTCCTACTGTTGAAGAAACAGAGTTCTGGAGAAGTAAAATGATTAAATCCCTTTGGAAAATAATATAGAGGAATCGCAAAAAATTAACAACAGATATTCTTACAGCATCACAATTTCACTTATGAACATAGGAACTAAGGAACACTGGAACTAAGGAAAATGTTATAAAGATATATCTATCTAAATCTCTTTGTGTGTATATATATGTATATATACATATGTATATATATTCTTTATATATACATATATATCACACTCCCATGCTTATTGCAATGTTATTCACAATCACCATGATATGGAAGCAACCTAAGTGCTTGTCAATGATTAAAGAAAATGCTGCATATTTGCATATGTTTATATACATATGTACATATATATGGCATACAGTGGAATATTATTCACTCACAAGACAGAAACAAATCCTGCCATTTGCAACAACATGAATTCAACTTAAAGACATTATGCTAAGTGAGATAAGGCAGAGAAACACAGACTAGTATGGTAATACACAGATGTGGAATTGAAAAGGATCAAACTCATAAAAATATACGGTAAATTTTGGTTAACAGGGAACAGGAAAGATGTTGCTTAAAAGATTGCACATCACATACTAGTAGATAAGTCCTGAAACTCTAATACATAGTACAGCGAATAAAGGAAACATTATGTTATAATCATCAGATTTGCCAAGAAAATAGATCTCAATTATTTCCACCACATAAAAAAAATGGTAATCACATGACATGATGGAGCTGCTAACAATGACCACAAAGATATTCATCACCATATAAATGTATTAAATAAACTTGATGTACATACACCTTAATTTATACAATGTTATATGTCCAATATATTAAAAAAATCTTTAAATACAACTTCATAGTCACTCAAAGTCTCTAGGAAATTTATAGCAAATTTGATGATCAACTGGTAAATACTGGTAGATTCTTTCGAAACCATCATTGTTAACATTGGTGGCCACTAAAATTTTCCTTATTGTAGCTTGAAGTGCTGGAAATGTAAAGTGGAAATCTTGAAATAGTTATTCTTTATATCTTGTTAATTTTTCAATTTCACTTAATGTCCATAACATACTTACACTAATAAATTTCCTCATACATTGATAACAATGATTTTTAAAATGACATAAAACATTAATTCCTGTCTCAGGCGAAATATAAAAATTGTTAAGAATTTTTTCCCCATTTACCTTTGTATACTCGTTTATTCTGTGTAGTGAGATGCTGGGTTGATTCTTTTTAATATTTATTAATTCTGCTTGTTTTTCCACTAATAATTCTCACTTGACATATCCCCAAGTTTTTAGCATTCACAAAAGTAAGACAATGTATTTTCTACTTATAATGCTTTAAAAATTAAAAATATGATACTCAGAAATAAAATGAACATGTCCAAGATTTATTATCTTATGAAATAACAGACTAGTTAAAATATAAAGTGTTTTCTAGATGTTAGAAAAGTAAAACTGATGACATCATTTTTTAGGTTATTAACCAATGAGAAATATACCATGTTGCATGTTGTTTCATAGAATCTGAACTCTTTATTAAGTAAAATCAACAAAATCAAAACATGTGCACTCATATAGAAAATTAAATAATCCTTGTTTGAACCCATTAAGCAATGTTCTAGTATGACATTGAAAGGACACGTCACGGTCTGTTTGGTTTTCCCCTAGTTTTAAGTAATTTTCCTTAGCATGTTCACCTGAGTCCTTTTGTAATTCCTTTATGTTTTTTTTTTTTTCTCCCATTGTATCTTACTTTCATATTGCAGTTTAAACAAAATTACCTTTTACCTATGGGGGGTTAAGAGAGCAAAAAGTTATTATAGTTCTGTAGATGAACAGTTTGGTACAATTCTCACCAAACTAAAATTAAAATTTGCCTACTCTATTTCGTTTTGGAGACCCTAGTTAGCTATTGCATTTAGATTTTTGTCATACTTTAATTTATTAGGAATGAAGTCACATTTTCTTCCTGTCAGTGGAGGACTTTTCCCAGTTTCTAGAGGTCCTCATAGCACTTAGTTTCTGGTCTCTGCCTTTATCTTCACAGGCAGAAATTCAACTGAAGGTTTAATCTTCCAAACTACTCATCTGCCTTCCTTTTCTGCTTTTAAACACTCATTTAATTAGAGTAAAACTACCCATATAATCTAGAATAATCTCCCTATCTCAAGATCCATACTCTTCACCATAATCTATGAAGTCCTTTCAACATGGAAAGGAACACGCAGGTTTGGAACACTGGGAGGAAGACATCTTTGGGGGTTGTTATTCTGTCTTTTGCACATTATAATGTTACTGGTCTGAGATTCTCAATCTAAACCATAGAACTTCCTTATGGCTACGCAAGAATTCAAAGCCACCTCTAGGGAAAGCGATTTATTTAACAAAGGTACAGTCTGGAGAAGTCCAAGTGAACAGAGTCCACAGGAGAACCACTGCAACGTCTGGGGAGGGATTTTGTTTCTATGGGAGCTATTTGCTCTGAACCTTTTTGTGGTTCTGGAGTCCACACTCGACCCTTTGGCAGTGTTGGGGTGTTGTGTGGAATTTTAGTCTTTATTTGGCAATTGGCAAAACTCTCTTGGCTGTCATCCCCCACAAAGGGTAAAGGCTGCAATGCTATTTAGGGGCGAGTGGCTGCTTGTCTATGGTACAGATGCTTCCCCTTCCCCTGTTGACCTTGTAGTGGTGCCTACAGGTGTCTCTGGCACATTCTGGACATAGTTAACCATTCATTATCTCAGACACAGCTCTCTGCCTTAACTAATGATTATTAGTACATTTATAAAGTTGTGCAATTATCGTCCAAGCCAGTCATTGAATGTAATTCATCACCCCTCAAAAATTTTTTTTTTGTATCAATATGTGGACCTGTAACTGATCACAACTTTAGATAGCTAATGATAGGATTTTTATCTTTATAAATTTGCCCTTTTGGAATACAGCATATAAACAAAAATCGTAAAATATTTGGCTGTTTGCATTTATCTGGCTATTTTCATGAAGCATAATGTTTTGAGATTCCAACATGTAGTTTGTTCTTTTTATTGCCGACTGTATCCATTGATTTTGTGCTACATTTTATTTATCTAGTCACCAGCTAATAGACATTTAGATTATATCCAGTTGTTTATTATATTGAATAAGCCTACAAAACATCTCTATGTCTTTGTATAAAAATACATTTTCATTTCTCCTGGGCAAATTCCTAGAAGTGGAATTGCTGGATCAAAAGGCAATTTTATGTTTATTTTTTCAAGAATCTTCCAGGTTTTCCCCTACGGGTTGTATTTTTAAGTTCCTTCTAGCAAGACTGTAAGAGTTCCACTTGTAATATTTTTTGATTATTGTTTGTCTAGTTTGTGTAAAAGAATGTATTTTTAATTTATATTTTCCTAGTGCCCTATAAGGTTGACCATCTTTACATGTGCTTAATAGCCATATGTCTGTCTACTTTAGTGAAATAGCTAATTTACTCAATTTTTATTGAGATGTTTATTTTATTGAACTGTGAGAGGTCTTTATACATTTTAGATACATATCCTTTAATATTTGCAGATATTTTCTGCCAGTTTGTGATAATATATAGAACATCTCTCATTATTGTGGATTGACACAGTGAATGTGAGATCCTTGCTGCCAGTTTATTGTGCTTGTATTTATACGACATACATAAAATCAGTTTTTCCCTACCTCTCTCTTAAATCAGTTTTTAAATGTCAAACTATGTTTGTATTTCTAGGAGAAACCTAGTTGATCTTATATAATTCTTTCCTTTTACTAGTGTCACTTCATATCTGGTTAAGGATTTTTGTGTCTATGTTAATAAAGGAAGTTTGTCTGTGATTTTTTCCCTCTGGTGATGGTTTTGGTTTTGCCCTCTAGCTAATAGTGAAATAATTTAGGACAAAATAATCTGGGATTCTTTCCTTCCTCTAGTATGTACTGAAACAATGTAGTAAGTTATGGTAGGGTATTGTTTCTTCTGTAAATACTTTCTAGAATTTGCCAGGAGGCTATTATGTCTAGGGTTTTCTTTGTGGGAAGATTTCTATTTTCTAAATTAAAATTCTTACTTGTCCTAGTTGTATTGAGGCTTTCTATATCTTCCTGACTTAGTTTATGTAATTGGTGTCTTTTAAGAACATATTCATTTCATCTCAGTTGTCTAATTAGTTATGGTAGATTGTTTAGTGTTCACAGTTACATTTACCTTAGTGTTTTCAGGCATCTGCTATCACACTCGGCTGCTCTTTCGCGACTAGGTCTTGCTATGTTGCCTGGGGTAGCGAACCTGCGAATTCAAGCGATCCCAAGCCTCTTGCCTCCCAGTGCTTGGACAATAGGCACGCACCACGACACCTGGCTATATTTTCCTTAGTTTTAAGAAAGTCTTCACCTTTTGCTTTTGTATCTATGGGTGATTCAAATAGCACATTCAGAGTAGAACTCACTTTCAAACCTACTCTGGCTTACATTCTTTCCAGTTTTCTTGAGAACTGACATGCATTACTATGTAAAAAGGCATATGGCGTGGTAGTTTGATTTGCAGATATTGTAAAATTATTTCCACAATAAGTCCAGCTAGCATCTGTCTTCTCATTTATACACATTATGGCTTTCATTTTTAAGATACCCTTTGACATCTCAAATGCACACTTTTTCAACCTTAGGGTTAGAAGAGTGTGTTGCTGCTTTTCTAATACACTGTGCACACTCACAGCTGGAGGCACTGCTTCCGCCAACCCTACTCTAGTGGAGTATCTAGCAGAAGAGCAACTTTAGCTAATGATTTAAATATAGCTAGTGGCTTGTTTTGGTATGAGCTGTGCACTAAAAGCTGTTTCTACATTTTTTTTTTTTTTGAGACTAGGTCTCCCTATGTTGCCTGGGGTAGTCCCAATCCCACAGACTCAAGCGATCCCCAGCCTCAGCCTCCCAGGTAGCTGGGATTACAGGCACCTGCCACCGTGCCTGGCTGCGTTTTTCAAGACCAGGTCTTCTCGGTTGCCCGGGGGTCTCGAACCCACAAACTCAGGTGATCTCTGGCCTCTTTGCCTCCCAGCGCTTGGGTTACAGACCGTGCCACCACACCTGCTTGTTTCTACATTTTCAAAGAGTTGTGGAGAAAGAGTTCAAGAGGAGAAAAAACATGTATTGTATGAGATCCACAAAATATCTATGACATGGTCTTTCTGGATAGATTGTCTATCCCCACAGCAGAATTGTTGGCTCTCCCAAATCCGACCACAGCATTGCTGGAACTGGGTGTAACCTAGTACTCCCGATATAGGGTTAACCATAGTAGAGGCTGCCAGCCCTAACAGCTTGCAATGGGAGCAGCTCGAGGCCAGAATGTCACAAGTTCCCACTGTTCTTACCACAAGTTCAACAGATTTTTAAGCATCAATACCTCCAAAAACTATGTAAATCTTTTGGTTCATTTCTAGAGTACTAAAATAGGTGTTTTTTTCTTTTCTTTTCTTTTTTTTTGGTCAGTTTTCTCAGCTTTCTAGTTGCTTCTTTATGTAGGGGAGATTTCCTGATCTTTTTAAGTCACTGTCAAAGGATTATCCTCCTTTGAGAATTTTCTTAAATTATTTTTATTGAGGTAAAAAAAGTAGTTTACAACATTGTGTTTTGGGGGTATAGGTTCATAACTCTTGGGATGTTTGTTATACCAAACCCATCACCAAAGCATCTATAATCCTCTCCAGTGGCCCATTGGGTTCCTAGAAGTTTATTTCAGGAAGACTAATTACCATATACTAGGAGAGAAAAAGTATCAAATATTAGTTCATTGTGATGATACTTTCTTTGATAAATATTTATTAGTCAGAACTTTTTGGCACATGGAAATCTGGGAATTTAAGAGCTAACAAAGCAAGAATGTTGCAGCTTTATTTATTTTCAGGATTTAAAAGGTCACGCATGAGATTGCCAAACTGCCAAGTATCTGACTAGAGTAGCAGTACATTATTACAGGGATGGACACATCATTCAATTGATAGATTGAAACTGGAACCTATGTAATTGGCGGCAAATTTTCCAAAGGCTCATGTTTCTTCTAAATGTGAAATCTGCAGCTAAAGCGCCTTTTCTGGTGGGGAATAAATAAGTCAACCATTGATACTGAATCCTTCCTTAGCACCATGATTACAAAGATGAATATACCCCAATATGGCCCATTTATCTATCCTGTCCCTATTACTAAATTTTCTCCAAGATAATATGACTGCCACTCTCCCCTGACATCTTGCATAGGAGCCAGGAAACCCACAAACAGAAGATCTATGAGTTCTGAAAGCATGCAAAGTGTGGGCTTGATGCCTGGAGTTACAGCACTCTTTTTTTCCATGACACATTTTGTAAACTGGTTTTAAATCACATCATCTTGCTTGTGATTCTGCTATAGTAACCTGTCCAGGTATTTCTTTTGAAAAAATAATTATCTGCTTACAATAGCCCCTTTTATTGTCACAAAATAACCTTTCTCTGTCTCTTTCCCCATCACAGACACTTTAACATAGCTACAAATGACCCCTCCCCTGAGGGTCTAAAGGTTAATGTTCTCCTGAGTGAAAATGAATGAAATCAATCTATAGAGTTGAAGTGATTTCTGAAATCATCATTCCTAGGTCATTGGCTCAGGCTCAGTTGAGAGAATGTAAATCAGGAGGGTCTGGTTACATCGCCTGAGGTACATCAGAGCTCTGGGGAATGAACACCCAAAATAGTGACTGAGAAATGACAACAATTTTCGGACAGAGAATCATCAGTTGTCATCCAAATTCAAGTTTGCATAGCAGTATCTAGGAAATTTGGAAGGAAGGTGACCGATTTACGCTTAGCTACATGTTATCATTTTTGTCTAAATACTTTTTACAAAGTTGAATTTACTCTACTAGAGGTTTTTGACCCACCTGTGCTGATTCTCTTTTATTAATAAAATTCTTAGATATTGATATGCGCTGCATGAAAGAGGCAACCTAAATTACTTCTATATCCTTTGTTTCAACCTCTGACTTTGTGTTATTTTTCACTTAAGAATTTCATTCAAAGAACTCACAGGGAAAATCACCCCTCCCCCAAGAACCCAATCAAATTTTCATATCAACTAAATCTGACAGCAGTTTTAACAGATTTCCCAATTAAAATACAAGAACTTTGCTGGAACACCTTCTTCCTGTTTAATACAAACCTTTAGAAGTTGTTCCCCAGAGTTATGTTCAGTAGAAAAATGAGCAAACTATTCAACTCTCATCCATACAGTGACCTCTTTTTTGTAGTAAGCACAGCTAATTGCTTAAAAGATACTTTAACACAAATCAAATATCCTCCCATCTTAAACAATAAAAGTAAATTATTCCAAGTAAAACTTTTTTTATAAAATTAAAGAAAGCAATAATATATTGGTGATGTATGAAAGAAGAATTTTATTTGCAAAAGCAATATAGTGCAGTTTACATACATTCCCACGTGTTTCAGCTCATAGATGAAATATATATCATCTATGTATTTACTAATTTACTAATATAAAATCAATAAGGCTGTTATGAAGCAATATTTGAATAAATTTATGGGATGGATGCATTTTTGTGGGTTTTTCAAACTTAAAAACTGAAAAAATTACAAAACTCAATTTTATAGATGTTTTGATCTGCTAGGAATTTTTAATCGAAGAAAAATGTTTTCAGTATTTTACATTATCTATTTTAAGATTAACATGATCATCATTGTATGTGTGATTTGCTAATTTGAATGACTTGTTAAATAATAGAAGGCTAATATTTTATAATCAAATTGATGAAATATGAAAATCTCAGATATATAAATCAATTCTCAGAGGAGATAACTTCTTTCAAGGATTATTCAGCAATAATAAATGCAGAAAACAGTTCTTTTCATATTTTCATAAAAAGAGAACATTAAAATAAAGTAAAAAATATGCATATTTTAAAACTATTTCAAGAGAAACTTTCCTTTACCCAATCTCTTTAACTCCTGATGCTTCTTTCTTCATCACGCCTACAATCATTTGTTATAAACCTCTTTCCAGATAAGAGGGAAGGTGAGCAGCTGCCTCTGTAGCAGACTCAGTTCTGCAGCCAATAGGTGTGTTAAAGCCCAGAATCAAGCTCCCACTCTCCCACCTGTCCTTCCTGTTTTCTTCTGAGCCAGTTGCTTCTTAGGGCTGGCCTGTCTGTTTCAGGAAAAATCCAGCCAACTCTAACTTCTGTCATCTTGTGTGGCCTTTGGCTATCTTGACCATCACCTCATTTGCTGTAACTAAAATACCCATGTTAAGAGAACACTTTATACATTGAATTCAGTCTGAATCATTATAACTATTTCCTTTATTTTAAAAGATTCCAATATGTGTGTATAATATTAGATTTTCACATTCTTTCCCCATGTGAAATGTTGGAGTAGAAATATGACGATATCAAATTAAACTTCCAAGAAAGCATGATCCAGATTAATACAGTACAGAAACTAGGTTTCATAGGCTCTATTTTTCCGACTTGGCCAAACTACTAGCTGGGTATCCTTGTGTGTAATATTGTATTATTTAAACATTCTCCCTAAAATCCCTTAATTGAAAAATGGGAATACTATAAAATATAAAATTAAAATATAGGGCTCTTAGAAATCTTAGGTTTATAATAATACAAATGAAGTTGAACACTTATAGCAGAGACTTTTCTTTGAGATCTAACTTAATTCATGACTTTTGGACCCTATAGCCAAAGCCAGTGATTTCTGTTAATTTTAGAACTTTTATTTTATGAAATTTCCATAGAGTTCCTAACTTGAATGAATCTCCTCCCACTCTATGGGACAGTAACTATTTAATCTGTTAAAATCTTTTATGTTCATTAAAATATTTAAATACATTCAAATAGAAAAGAAAGGAAGCTCCTTTATTTCAGGAATAACATTAGCGTAATGCTAATAAAGCAAACTGTCAGAAACAAGGATACTGATATCTTCTTAATTGAATAGCCATTGATTAAGGAGCATATGCTGCCACAAGCTTCATATAAATACACAAATTTCAGATAGACAAGTATCTTGGAGCTACATTTGTAAACAGAATGTGAAAGATTATAGAATACACCCATCTTGGTTCCTGCTGTAATAAGTTCATAAGTTAACTAATGTAAGACTGAATATCTCTGAATCATTGCTTATCTTTTCATCACTTTGACCATGTCAAGAGAGAATTCCCACTTTAGATTGGAATCAAGCCACCTCGAATGGGATAGGTTCCTGAGTCCATCTGGAGAAGCTGAGAACCAGTGGGATTTCTGGTGTTTGGCACGAGGAGGGAGTCAGTACTTTGTAAGAGGGAGACTACTGTGGAGGGGTGGTGATGCTGAACCTCCATACATATACTTTCTATGTAAATTTACTTTGCTTTTTGGGAACCTATATATTTAGTGATTTTATGATAAATCTTAAGGAACTATTTCCAAGTTTCTGAACATCAATGGAACTGCAGATGTCTGCTTAAGGATTTAGGTCTACTAAAGACTCCACCAGACTAACCATGCCACTTCATGCCATGCATGCACAGTTCATAAAATGAAGCCACCAATTTAACTCAGATGAGAAGAAAGTAAAAACTTTGAAGATTAATTTTTCCTTTTTTAACACAGTGGGTTTTTTTTCAAGGTACAGTTTTATTTTTGGTTGTTTTTCATTGTTTTACTCATTTATTGGGTGGATCTATTATTTTCTTTGTGTTGACAAACAGGATGTTTTTTCTCAACCTGTTGTTGAGTCCCCCTTTCAGTGACTTAGCTCCTTGGGGAATCTTTCTACCGGTTGGCCCCGTGAACAACACTGCCACCTACCGGTGATTATCTCAAAGTGCTGCTCAGGTTAACAGACCCTAGAATAATGTGGCTGTAATAGGGAGATTACAAAATTTGATCACACCATAGTGAAAACGTGCTTTGAACAGTTTTTTTCAGTCTTTGATTTAATTTCACTGCTAAGTCACAGAGGGAAGAGGTGGTTATGCACTGTTTATATACATAATATGTATTTATTAAGGTAAATAAACATCTTTTAAACAGAATGGGAATACCAGACTACTCATTTAATAAAAAAAAAAAAAGTTTTGTGATCGCAGCATTAAACTATATGTTATCTAAGGATTTTAAAATATTTATTATTTCATAATTTATTTATTCATAATGTATAATTTATTTATTTCATAATTTATAATTCTAGGGAACAAACTATATTCAGGCAGACATGTTGTATAAATTCACATTTAGGATAACCTGAAATGTAAAAGGTAAGTTAAATGCTTGAATTCTAGCTTGAAAAAATATATTGCAAGGTGGATCCACCTCTGCCCCAGAGAAAAACGGAGATGGGAGTTTTTCATGGGATTCCTACTCAGTCAGGAGAGGGATTTCTTAGTAAGCTCATAGAAAAGGCAACATAAATAGCAGAATTGTTTAACATGATAGAACTGCCTAAGAAGAAGTGCTTACTATAAGCAGCAGAAGTTTTTAGTAAAGTGGAGATGACTAAATTTGGCTTTTTGTCTTGGATTACAAAATAGTACAATGGTCAGTCATTAGAGAAGTGACAATAATAATTCAAATATCAATGTGAAACTCAAAATCTCTATAACTTATAGCAGATCATTTCCCACTCAGGTGGGAAAAAAGCAGTTTTGGTGTGGGAGCAGTGAATGTTCATCTGTAAGACAGTACAATTCTGGAAACTTTGATTCCAGATGCTACCATAGAATCTGCTAAGTTTCTTCCCTTAGGAAGCACCATATCACAACTTGATTTGTCAGTATTTATGTCCTATCACCAGAGTAAATCTCAGTTCTTACATAGTCTTGTCTTAGCTATGAAAAAAGAAAGACATTCATTTATAGTTGATTTATAAATGACAAAAATAGTGGAGTTAATATATCTATAATCCCCATTCATAAATATTAGGAAGTAAAATTTGCAGGCTATAACTATAAAATTCCTTGATATCTACACTTGTCTTAAAGTAAAGTTATATTACTTATTATTGATGTCTTCAGTGGGAAATTTTATCGTAACATAAAGAATACAATAGTATTTTCAGTCTATTCTGTGCACAGTGGACTACTGATAACTGAGAAGTGCATTTCTAAACATAATTTATATATTAATTCCTTAAATATACTACGAATTGACTCCCTCTCCACTCTAACAGAAGGTTAGGGAATACTGGAGATTTCACTGTAGGTAAGCTGAAATATGAACATTTCTAAGGACAATAGTAAGAGATTTAGCTATCATTTTCCACTGAAATGAAAACAGGTTAAATTGCTTTATATAGAGCAGAAATGAAAACTTTATCATTAGATGATCAAGTCATACATTTAAGCTTGTTGTGCTCTGCTGTGTCATCTCAGCTGCTGTGGTACAAAAGAAGCCATAGATAATGTGAGCATAATGGGTGGGGTTGATCCAAGTTCTCTGTTCCAAAATGTTGCATTTTTTAACAATATCTATCTATCTATCTATCTATCTATCTATCTATCTATCTATCTATCTATCTATCTATCTATCTATCTATCTATCTATCTATCTATCTATCTATCTATCTATCTATCTATCTATCTATCTATCTATCTATCTATCTATCTATCTATCATCTATCTATCCATCCATCCATCTATCATCTATCTACTTGCCTCTATCATTTCACACATTCGCCCACCTCCCTACCCACCCCCATACCTCAATCTGTTTATCATATTGCCTGAAAATACCTGTTGCTCAAGCAAAGCTAAGTTTACTACTTATGGCAATAAAGGATATGGTCTCTTTGAATGACATCTTGGAAGTTCTTTTAGTAACTTTTAAGAAGAGGGCAGCTTTCAGATTTATCAGCATTTCAAAGTGATTAAATTAAGGTGGTCCTTAAGTGCAGTGACTTTATTAGGATTGAGTGCAGTTCATGATATATTTTTGATAGTGGGCACAGTGAGGCAAGGGTATTGAGGTATTGAGCTTTACCTGTCTTGGAAAATGAACAGTCTTTTTAGGCTAGCTGAAGTTTTTGCCATTGTTACCAAGTAATAAATATCCAGAATCTAAGAAATATTTTAGAATATTTCTTCATACAAATTAAAAGCTTTGAGTCTATTTACTGGATTCTGAGCAGTAAAATGTTATTTAAATGAATCTTGGGGAAATTTCTCAAATGAAAATAAAAAATTTGCAACATGTACCTTTTTTGAGCAAGGGTTTCTTAGAAGCATGAAGTCATATTGAGGAAGATACATGGATATCAAAATCATATTAATATAGGCAGTATGTTTTATGGGTGTGTTATATGTTGCATGTTTAGTGGTATGGTAAAAAAAACAAATAATAACATTTTGACTAAAGACCTTGAATTAGATATGATACTTTAAATTATTGCTATATACTTTACAGTAAAATGTAAAGTGATGATAGTAATTGCTATTACATTGGGATATAAGATTACTTGGGTCAGTACACAAAATGGTATTAAAATACACACAAATAGCAAAAACAAGTGAAATATAGTTTAATTGCTTTCTGGAATAACTTAATGATTTGTATTATACAAATAAAAATGAGTAAAGACTATAACTATAATTACTGGACATATTTATGGGGGGATATAGATTCAAAAAATGAAATAATAAGTAAAATTCAGAAACGCCTGTAATTTTGAAAGCAAGATCCAATAGGTAGTTGGAGTTTTTACTATTGTTACTGTACCATACATTGTCACTGTACTATACATACATTGTCACCATACCATACACAATCTAAAAAAATATTTTACAAGTCATGAAAAATGTTATTTCTTCATTTAAATTAAAATCTATCAAGCTATTCTTTCAAAAATTAAGTTGTTTTGCATATCAGATGCAGCATATTTTAGAGCATACAGATTAGATAACAGGAAAGTAGTTGACAGTTATCTGTTCCAAGGGTAGGGTAGATAATGTATAAAACACAAACAAATAAGAAAACCCAAGCATTCTAGCACTTTGCCAAGTCATTGCTACTTGAAGAAACAAAGCTAAATTTTCTAAGATTGCAAATGCCAATGTGAAAGTAAAGGAATCATGTTGCAGCCAAAGCTATTATAATCACAGAAAAATATAAATTATTTTTTATATAAAATTCAGTGTTCTTAATAATCCCTCCTTCTTTGAAAAAAAATTTTTAAAACTATATTTGATGGTTGTGGGCACATTTTTACTCTTGAAAACAACATGTCAGCCATGCTAATGTCTTTAACCAGAAACCTCAAATTGTATACTACACTGTTCTACAAGGAGGAGGTTGTGCATCATATATATTGAAAGTAACTTTGAGGTTAAGTTTTCAAATGTCATATTATAGGAAATAACTGAAGAGTAGTAAACTTTAGAGATCCAAACTAGAAAAAACTCATAATGCAGAATGAACACTTGCTCTTGTTCTAGACTCTTTTATACTTTATGTCTACATGTGTCACGTTACTACTAATGACCATTGAAAGATTTCATGAGGAATTTTCTTTTACAATATCCCCTAGAAACACTTTAATCTTAGAATCAAAATCTTTTCTCCATTGTTCAAGTAATAAAGTCTAAAAATCATAATGCCATATGATTTACTTTAGGTCACTAAGTTGAAATATCTGATACTAAAAGCTGACATTACCTAGCTGCCTGAAATGCACCTACTTAAAACTTTTTTTTATTTCTTGCACAAACATTGGCATGCCTTGATATAGCCAATGTCACATGTTGCAAGGCACTCATTTTCAAGCTAGCAGGTTATTATTAAGTATGTATTTATATTTCTTACTCTACCAGTACTTCACATAGAAGGTTACCACAAATATAGATCACATCATGGCATTTTAAGAAAGCGGTTGGGGCCATTTAGAGTTAATGGTATACCACAGAATTATGTGAATTCCTGTGGGAGGCAAGCTTTCAGCAGAGAAGTTTGTGGTTTTTGCAAATTCTGGAAATAAATGGATGAGTCCAATGGCATTTTTAGACATTCACATCACATAGGGCAAGACAATTCAAGTATGACTTAATTGGCAAGGAGAATCAAGGAATAGTTAATGGTCCTTTTCACCAGAGTTGTTTGGGAAAAAAAAAAAAGTTCATTTTAATCTTTTTGAACTCTTAACTCATTAAAATCATGTATCATTCGAGTTGTTCCTAAATTGAAGAAAAGGCAAATTTCAAATAGTTGTCTAGCCAAAATTGTTCAATGCTGAATGTTGCATCAGAAATTTAAAAGTCTTCCTTTTCATCCTAAAATATTTTGCAGAGTTTAACTGTAAGCACACCAGAAGCCTTAGGCATGGCTTGCTGGCAAACTCAATGATGGCAGCAAAATGGTATTTTTGTGGAAGGAATAGCTCTATGACAGAAGCACAGAGATGTTATTTAGCCCAAAGCGTAGCAGGTAGGAGCAGGAAAACTCAGGAATGCACTTTCATATTGGTGGGGGTTAGGAGTGGTGAAACGTTCAAACAGCCAAGAGAGACAGCTAAGGAAGCAAGGTAGGGAAGACACATGCTTTGGCTTCAGTCTTTTAATGTGTTCCACCTGGGTGCGTGGCATTATCAGAACTAGGAAAGCAATATCGTTGCATGCTCTTTCTTTTATCAGAAACCCCTATTATTTGAAAGTAAATAGTAAGGTATTAACATTAGAAAACTGGGCAACAATCTAGAAGAAGCAAATGATCATCACTTCCTTTGGTGTACTTACAATGACATGAATCATTATAAATTCTTTTGGTGTGAGATCATGTTCTCCTCTTTGATCTCCTGGGAAAACCTCAAGCAATATGTCCTTTTCCAAACAAGTGGGTAAAGTGGATTGATTTATTTCTCCTTTCTCTCTGGTCTTGAGTGATTTTAAATGAAGACTGCTCAAGTCTATGAAGAAAAAAGCAAGCAAGATCAAAGTTTGATCTGTATTTGACTTTGATTCACTCCCTAATGTTAGGCAAATAAAACCAACATTGTGTTTAAATTTAAGTCATGGCAAATGACAGTAGCATATACACAAGTAATTTAGAATTCGTTCAGGAACTGGGATTAAAATCTGTGTTTAATGTTTACAGCTTTGTTTAGGTGATCATTACTTTTTTTTGTCATGTTATACTTTCTATTAAGTTCAACAATTTTCATCTCTTTTCATTTCATGTGTTGCTTTCATCAGAATTCCACATACAGTTCAAGGCTTTCAAGCGATCTCATGGTGTTAGAGGGCTTAAGGGATCCTAGTTTCTTAGTTTCAGAGTTAAAGAACTACCTTTGGAGTGCTTAACATGATAGTTTTATGTCATGGTCCATTTATTTAAATTAACTCAATTTTTAACAAAGAGAAATATTGAAATTTAAGCTGCCTTAATCTTTCAAAAGAGACTATAGCAGTTCTATCTTTACTTGGACATCAGAAATTTTATAATACTTTAGTATTGAAAGGCATTTGTATTTAATACTCTTATTATAGTTGCTGTCTTTAAAAGATGCCTGTTGAAAATGCCATGAAGCCAGAATGAAGTTTTTTTTTGTTAGTGTCTTATTTTTGATAAAGGTGCACATTAATTTATATTTTCTGTAATGATGACACAAACCATAATCAAAACAAAATATTTGTTGACCATTCTGATTTAGGCTTTTTGTTGTTTTTTAAATAGCAAGTCAGTAATAGGTATATTGCTAATGTAATCCTTTTTATGTTTTAGCTCCAAAATTTGCTTTTTCCCCCCAAAATGAGACATTTTATTTTGCATCAATAACACACATAAGCAATGACATATAAAAATGTGGCAAAATAGTGTATATTCATGGGGTCACACTGTTAGACATTCATGCCTATTTAGTGTTAAAACATATATTTATTGTTGAAATATCTCTTATAATACTCTTCTTTGAAGGGGTATGTTCACGCCTAGGTTCATTGCAGTATTATTTATGAGTCAGGTTATAGAAACAACTTTAAGTTCTGTGGTTCTAATTTAAAGTAATAAATCTTTTCAATGTCCTACAGAATATAACCACTGCCTTTGTTTATCTACATATATCACCTTTGTTTATCCACATTGTCTGTACTAGGTTTTGTTAATTTTAAACACTTTAACAAAAATTTCTCTCCATTAAGAATAATAAGACTAATAAAACTCAAGTTAGAGCAATAAGATATTCATAATAAAAAGCTCAACTATGAAATATAAGAAGCTACTTATTCATAGCAGTCTCCTCTCTAGGGAGAAAAAGTTTAATTCTGATTTAAAATTTATTAAAGCAACATAGGTAACTTAGGATCCCAAATGAAATGCACAAATATTATTTTAAAATGCTGTAATTTAATTGTTATGTGTATTATCAAAACTGTAGAAAGGATCCAGAAGCTCACAGCAGAAGTGGAATAGTGCATTGCCATTTGAATAACATATTTTATTTCTTTCTAGAAGCCCATTCTAATTTTTGTAAATAAAATTAAGTTGGCATAATCTACTTACATATGAAGAAATGCTTTTCCAAGCTTTATTTACCAGAAACCTTCCACTTTACATTTCATATTTCTCTCTCTATCCTTTTCATAAACAACATCCACCTGTTTTCCAACCATCTTTGAATAGTTCTAATGCTTTAATTGTAATAATAATCAAAACCACAAAGTTTTGTTCGTATTTGTTCTCTTAAATATATATGTAAAAGGCATCTTAAGGGTTATCTAGACACATCACATATTCAGAAATCCTTTCTTTGTTGTCTATGAAGATTATATAACCACAGGAACATGCCTAATGGTCAAGCTCTCACCAATCATTCACTCAATGTTTACATATTCACTATTTCATTATTCATTCTTTTAACCAGTATTTATTGTTTACATACTATTTACCTGCCAATATACTTGACACTGAATATGCAAAGATGAATAAGCCTGGAGAAAATGAGTGCTATTAGAATGTTTTGTTGATTAAACTTACTTGTTTTTGCCACCAC
>PVHY01005990.1:0-13050 GCA_004024945.1 Uropsilus gracilis
AGATCAGGATAGTTAACAAATGTTAGTGAAGTGGGAAAGCCCCGGGGTAAAAAAAACAAAACAAAACAAAACACACACACATTTACCAGATAGCGGAAGAGAACAGCGGGCCAAACAACCAACAACTGAACATCAACTTAACCAACCAACAAATTGCAGAAAAATGGGAGAGGGAGTGACAGGAGGGGGCATACAGAGGGGGGATATGGAGGGAGGAGGAGGGATCAATTAATGCACAATTGTGACAAATCAATAAAATGAATTTTTAAAAAAGTGGTCTTTCCCATCTTCTCCCCTTTAATTCTTCCCCCAGCTTCTCCTTGGGAGGAGGGCCCTGCTGGAGTCTCCTCTGCCCCCTGGAGGTAGAATATTGAGTCACTTCTGAGGTCAACCCTTCAAGGCTGGTTATTTCCCTCCAGGCACCCTGTCAACACCTGTCACTTGGGAATGATGGCCAGAAGATGTGGTTTCTTGCCCCCAAACTGCTCCCTACAGGTCACTTGGCACTTACCTTTCACCGCCAAGTATGCATTTTCTGCCAAAATCTTCACTGCAATAACATGGTACATTAGAAGGAACCATTTCTAGCTTATTATGTATCTTTAAATACTTCCTTTTGTTCATTTCCTTATGTCTGTTTGTTTGTTTTATGCTACAAAGGTAATACAAATTTTTATGAAAAATTTTATGTTAGAAAATAGAAAATATGCTAATTCTCTCTCACTAGTGATTAGCACTTGTATTATTTTGGTGGATACTACTCTGTGTGTGTGTGTGATCATTAAGTCATCCATTCATTTCATAATATTTATTAGCACCATTTATTTGGTATCATACAGACATGCTCTTTTGAAACACCATGTTCTCATTCAATACCAATCTTTCAGAACCATTTGTATCGACTTCATCTCACCCCACTGGTGTGGGCACAGCTGTTAGTACTAAAGCAAACTATTTGTTGAATTCAAAACAAACACAAACAAATTTATTGCTTTAATATGACTTCCCTTCAAAGGTCCTTTCCCACTCAGATCAATAGAATATTAGTGGAAATAGTAGCATTAATAGCATTAAAATCATAACTGTAGTAAGATCAGTAATGAGTATTTGTCAGATACTGTACATAATGCTTTGCTGTCAATATTTTTTATAATTTGCATGGTTGGTTGTATATGTTTTGTTTTGACTTACCTCTATGTTTAGGTCTCTCTTTACTTTATGAATTTGGAGTGATAGTTATTGTGTCTCATGCAGTTAACTTCAGATCTGGACCACACAGCCCAATGCCCACATCTAGCTGGTGACTAGGTCAGGAGCCTCAAGGTCTGAGGCCAGAGGACCAGGGTGGGCCAGCTGGACAACCCCAGACTCAGTCCAAGCCCAGAGCTGGCAGACGAGTCGATGAAAGACTTGGCACTGCAAGACCCACAGCCTGAGGCCTGGATCAGAGTCCACTTGCAGGTCCAAATCTGGGTGTGGGTTCAGCTGGTCCATTTATTCTGGACTCAGAGTCACAGCCTGACCACCAGTGTTATTCTTGGTTTTAAAATCCTCCACAATTTTCCTACATGTTGAATATTGAAATCAAACTAACAATGTTTATGATAAAATGATAAGTAAATAAGATTATGTGTAGAATCAGGTAATAGAGAGAGGGAAATGAACCACATGCAACTGTTCTGTGATTTGAGAAGTAACTTCTACACAGATTCTCTTGTATCCTCTTTATTGCTCAAAATTGTGTGCTGTTTTTGTTGCTCTTGCAAAGTGGCTGGCAATGAGCTCCATTTTTGGTTTTCATGCCCTGTGTCCCCTTATTCACTGAAATTTGTCTGACTTATGATGATCAGGGCACAAAGGAAATCACCCAGTACCCCTCTGACTTCTTCTCCACCAGCAAATTATCAAAGAGGCATCAGACAGATTGGTAAGTGAATTTTTTTAATATTTAAAGTGTACATGGGAGAGAACCAGTGTGACTCATTCATGGACTGGACAATTCATCCACATGGCTTCAGATGACATCTCCAGTAGCTTAGAGAAGACCCAGGTTGGAGGAGGTAGGGGGAAGGGAAGTTTGGTTACAGGGTTTGCCAAGGAAGGCACAGAGAACAAGGCATAAACATTTCAGTCTGCCTTCACAGAAAAGAGATGAGGGATTGGGTCCTCCTAGACACACAGGAAGATTTACATGTAATTATCTTTTTCAAAATCAACCTCCTCTTGGACTTCCTAGCCCTTCCTGTGAAATCAACCTTTTCCCAAAAAGCTGTATTTTGGGGTGGCAGATTTTTGCTTCCCTACATGACCAAGAAAACACTACGAAAATGACAGTATGACTTCTGACGTTAAGTCATTAAACAGATTTCAATTTTCTCCTTCACTTTTCTTGATTCCCTGGTTCTACTAGCAGCCAGCTGAGAACACACAAACAACCCTATGGAGAAGCGTGTATGGAAAGGAACTGAAGCCTCTTGCCAGCAATCAGTACCAGGATCAACTCTCCCCTCATGTGAGAGTGCTACCTGTGAAAAAGGTCCTGCAACTCAGACAAATTTTCAAGTGACTCTAGCCCAAGCTGGCACTGAGCTGCAGTCTCCAGTAGAAACCTGAGCCAGAACCACGAAGCCAAGTCACTTCTGACTTCTTTTTTTTTTTTTTTTTTGAGACTAGGTCTCGCTATTTTTGCCCGTGGAACCGCAGGCTCTCGTTGCCTGGGGTACCACAGACTCAAGCAATCCCCAGCCTCAGCTTCCCAGGTAGCCGGGATTACAGGCGCGCACCACCACACCCAGCTATTTTTTTGGGACTAGGTCTCACTATGGGCCCCAGGCGGGACTCGAACCGCGATCCCTAGCCCCAGCTACTTCATAGGCTGAAGCTTACAGGCATGAGCCACCATGCCCGGCACTTCTGACTTCTTGACCCACAGAAATAATTCAAGAAAATAACTGTTCATGGTTGTAGTAAACTAAGTTTTGGAGCAATTTATTCCACTAACCAGGAAAAAGAGCATGGTCCATGAAAGGTCTGTTGGAAGCAGTGACAAATCTCCACCAGTAAAATCATTAGAGATGCAAAATAAATTCTTTATAACCCAAATCTCACCCACCCTAGATGCTACTCACCTTCTGGCTATACCTAAGCCCACCAACTTCACCTGTATCATCCCCCTCCATCTCCTATATTCCTCCCTCCTAATAAAAGCAATTATCCACTCCATGTGGATGTGGCTTTGCTGACCCCTGTCCAAGGGTCAGTAAATCTCACCCTGGAGTGCACTAATAAAACTTTCCATTATTTTAATCGGCCTTTTGTTTCTCTCCTTTCTCACATCCTTCAGGTCCACACATACACATATGCATGTATAATGAGATGAGGCATTGGCACCCTGAGAGAGGTATGTTTTGTGTATGAAAGGAACCTAAACCACTGGGCTCAGGGGACTGAGTATTCAGTAGCAGCCTGTGTCCAAGATGGTCACCAATGATCTTTACTTCCGGGAATCATGCCCTTGTGTTGTCTTTTCTGGCAGTGAAGTATACCTGGCTTGTATCACCAATAGATACTACGAACATAACAGTGTATGACTTTCCAGGTTTCTTTCGGGTCACACGCTCTGGAGGAGACCAGTCACAATGTCCTGAGTTGCCAAGCCATCCTGTGGAGAGACTTGTGTGAAGAGGTGCTGAGGCCTCCTGCTGACTGCCACCTTCAAGAAGAGCACTCCCCAACCTGCCACTAACCTTCAAATCACACAGCTCTGAAGTCAATGTCTTGCTTGCCGTCTCTTACAGCTGTCAACAAGAACCAGCAGCGAAACCACCCTAGATTCCTGGTCTTCAGAAAATGTGACTGTTGTTGTTTGAAGCCATGCTTTTGTAATTTTTTATGCAGTGGTAGATAACTTAGTGCACCTTCATGCGTGAATCATGACTTTCTGTGAAGCTTATTGTTTTTGCTGAAGTTTGTAATAAGCTTATAATAAGGTGTTCCCAGGAAGAGCCTGCTTTCTTCACTATGTCTTTGGGGGATGATGAGACTTTTTAGCACTGTCACGGACTTATTAACAATCACACACCCAACAAATATTTACTAAGTCTATATATGTCAGGTCTGCGGGAAACAATAGCAAATGCAATGCTTGTGATGATATTCCAATCGTATAAATAAGGTTTTAAAATAATCATTCTTCTCTCTGTGAGCTTTTAGGATCTTCTTTGTATACTTTGTACACTGAAGTTTTACATGGGTGTGTCCAGACAGGGGTCTTATGTTCACGGTGCCTCAGTGGTAGGGAATTTTCCTCCATGTTCATTATTTTGTCTGAAACTCTTCTATGTCTCTCAACTCTTGTTACATGGTTTTCATCTCCCAGACGTCTTTGCTCTGGGAGACTTTCCTTGATGCTACTTTACCGCCTCTCTGTTTGTGTTTTTCATTTGGCATAGCATTTTTTTAAGTTACAACAAACTCCTTATGTTCTCCGATGTCTCCCTTTCTGTAGCAATCTGTTTACTTTTATTGACACAGTAAATTTTTTTTCTGATGACACTAATTATAGTTAATTTTTTTCCATTCCTTAAATTATTTCTGTTTTCCCCAAGGTCTTTTGTTGTTATTGTCCATCTGGGTCCTTCTCCTCTGTGCTGTTTCCCATAGGTTGTCAAGTGAGTTTTGTGTTAATTCAGATTTTTAATGAAAGTTCATGCAGACAATGAGGCTTTTATTTAGATCACTGGAATTTTACATTTTTGTTGGGGGACCCCTCATTTCTTGGATGCTCTCCTCCTTGTTTTGGGGTTCTCCTGCTCAGCTGCCTTGGTGTTCATTCGGCTCAAGTGTAGCCCCTTCTGTTCACCCCAGTTCTGGTGTTTGCAGGCTTGGCTGTGAAACCAAACCACAGAGGAAAAGGGAGATGTAGTTTTTTCCATTTGGTGTGAGAGCAATTTAAATACTTCACCTTGTTACAGACAGACCCCAGCCTGAGAGCAGCATACTGGGGGGTCTGAGGACTCAGCACACAGAGACACAATCCGTGGGACTCCCCTGGCCTGAGAAGTAGGGGATCCATAGGGGCTTTTTGACAACTTTCATTTGTCTGCCTTTAGGAAACCAGGAGGGGTGGTGCTGTGGTCATCACAAACCCTGCTATTCCAAGAGCGATTGTGAATCTATAAAAGTTTATCGCCTGTAAAATATCGAGCAATGAAGGATGTGAGGAAATTGCAGCCAGACTTTCCCAGGTTGCTCCTGCAAGCATGTGAATGGCAGTGCTAGGAAGGTGGCCTGTGAGGGGCATTGCTAGTCTAACAGGCACAAGCTGGCATCCTGGCTGGTTGTGAATCAGCTGTGGAACCAGAGCTCAGTTTCTTCCCCCAGAAGGTGGGCAGTCCTGGGGTTGCAGGAATCACTGAGTTGAAGGCCTGCTGGAAGAGGGGGGTCCTGCTGAATCTCAGGGAGGGAGGGAGCTCTGGACTTTGGGAAACACAGGTAGGGTAAATGAGTGAGTCAGGCTTTCTCCTCCATTAGCCTGTATATCCAGCACCTGGGTTATTTTGTTGGCCCAATGATATATGGCCCATGGGTGTACTCATGTATAAGTGTGCACACCTGGGTCTGGGAGGCAAGGCTAAAAGGGTGGCATCATGAGATAAAGCATGAACATGGGATGAAAGCTCATGAGAGAATACCAGAGAGCCCAGAGAAAGAGCATGAAGATTCTTGGGGGGCTGGGGAGTTTACCTACCTTCCCAGCCCTGGCCCTACTCTGCTTGGTATGCCTATAATTGCTAGAACCAATAAAGAACCCACACAGCCAGGTGAGTCTGATGCTGCTCCTATAGTTGGCGATGAACATGGTTACAGGCAGTGATTATCTGCTCCCTGTCTGTGCCTCAGCTGAAAGCTGCTGGCTAATAGTTCCTGACTTGTAGGATGGCAGGAGATGGAAAGATTGTAGAAGCAACAAGTGCTCGAGGCAGCTCTGGGCACCAAGGTCAGCTCTGGCCATTTTTGTCTCTAGCAGATGCTACTCATCCTGGTAACTTCCTGGGCAGCCTGCTCACCCAATTCCCTCAAACTCCCCTGCAGAGTCCCAGATCTGGGAGCTCTATTTGAGCTTCAGCCTGAGGCTGGAGTCAGGCTTACCCACCTGCCCCCAAGCAAGCTGATGCAGAGGGTTTCCCAGGTAGGCCAGCAGAGGTGAAGGCTGAAATGGATGGTGAGCTAGTCCAGCATCATCTGCACTCCAGAGGCAGGGAGTATGAAGCTGAAGAAGCTGGAGGCAACTGGAGGACCTTACAGGATGGGTTAGTGGGCCACTTGACAAATACCTGGTCCCCCCAAAATATAACATGTAT
Source organism: Uropsilus gracilis (assembly GCA_004024945.1). NCBI lineage: Eukaryota > Metazoa > Chordata > Mammalia > Eulipotyphla > Talpidae > Uropsilus > Uropsilus gracilis. Next base: position 6,363 of record PVHY01005990.1, read on the forward strand.
CTCCTTCTTCCCTTCCTTTCTCAGTGAAAACCAGCAGCAACATTGGCAGCTCACTTCTCTCCATTTTTCCTACGGTCATCCAAATTCAGGATCACAAGCTAAGTGAACTGAGGACCCAAGGGACCGCCTTCCCCAGAGCTGGCAGCTGAAGAGACTTCTGAGGTCAAGTTGCAGAGCAAGGCACCCAAAAGGCCACTCCCCCAGCACTAAGGATTTCTCCTTTGGGAAGGTGGGAGCTGCCAGACTGGATGGGAGATAACTGGGGCAAATGGAGTTTCTGTCTGTCTGGGCCCTCAGAAGCAGAGCCTGAGCCAAGGCTCAGTGCAGATCAGCCACTAGGAAAGTGGCCCCAAGAACTTGGAGGTGTGGGGTGTGAGAGGGCATGGTCCAAAGCTGTCCCTACAGGACCACTGGGCAGGAAGATGAGGCTCGGGTCATGCAGATTGGCCAAGGTGCAGTGCCCTTGTGGGGCAGGTTCTCCCTGGAAGCTGCCATAGCCCCATGAAAGCCAAGCCCCTGTACCCTAAGAGGCGAAGTGAGAGCATGGACAGGTTGGTTTGCTTCTGCAGGAGACTCACATCCCTAGCCCAGTCTGCACTTCTGCTGGCCAATTGGAAAGTGGACCTGCCTTTGTGCCCCTGTATTCCTTCCTCACCTGTCCTCCCTGATCTTGTTTCTCTCCTGGTCTTCTTGCCTATCTTATTTTGCTTTTAGATGCTCCGCTCCTGTTGGTAGTCCTTTCTCTGAATAGTTGTGTGAGTATAAACACAGCAGTGACCAGGCACTGGCCATGCTGGGAGGTGGTCTGTGTCTGCAGCTCATGGTGTCCAGCCCAGGAGGCTAGTGGCTTGCCCAGGATCAACGGTGCTGTCCAGTTCCAGATGTGGCTCCTTCACTCCTGGCTGCTCCTCTCTGCGAGGTGCATTCAGAGCAGATACCACCACAGTGGTACCCCTGGCCTGATCTCTGTGGGGTCCCAGTGGTGGGCACAGAGACCCACCTGACACGGGTCCAAGACCCAGCAAATCCCACCTGAACCTCACTGTTTCACTTGCAGCTGAACTGCAGGTTTATTTCTTCTTTTCCAATATGAACTGCAGGTAGAAAACACATGTATTCCCATGGCAGCAAGAAAGCAGCAGGCCTGGGTTCCTAGGCAATACTGGGCAGCCTTAGAAATGGGAGGAGTTGTTGGGCCCCAGCAGAGGGGGAGGGGTAGCCTTTCTCTCTGCACCCCAGAGCTCTTGGAGCAGGTGCCAAAAGCCTCCCTGTAACACTTGGTTGGGAGCCAACAGAAATTCTATACTCCTCTGGTTCTTCTAGGTTGTCAATCAAATGAACGTCAGACAGATTGATAATAAAAAACAGTTAAAAAGAAGTTTAATAATACCACTTACACCACTGTACCACAGGAGAAACCAGGCACCACTGAGTAACTCACCCACTTATTTTCAGATGCCAGCTTAAATAACTTAGCTAAGACAGGGGAGGTTGTGTGTGGTGGGGGAGAAAGGAAGGAAGGGGTTTTGCCAGGGAAGGTACAGTGAACAGGTATGCAGATTTCAATTCTGCCTTCGCTGTTGAAAAGAGACAGGTTAGGCCTACCTCACAGTGAGGGAGACACTCTTACAGAGAGAAGTTTGTATATGAATGTATTTTTTCAAAAGTAACCTCCACCCAGCCTTCAGAGTCCCTCCTGTGAAATCAACCTACTGCCAAAAAGACATTTTGGGGTAGCAGATTTTTGCTCCCCTACATTCACCATGTTTGCCAGAAACAGAATGTCGTCTAGACCACAAGCCAAATGTGTTATTCCTTTTTGGAGCTGCTGGAAATAGTCGAAGTACAAAATTCATTGTGTCAGGCTAAGGGAGAGAAGGAGCCCCAGTTTTGTGTCTGGGGACTTTGCCTCAAAGGGGAAGCACCCCTGGGTGAGCTCTTTGAGGGCTCCATGACAGAATGAGGAAAATGGCTTTCCTCCCAGAGGGAGAAGCAGTCTCAGAATTATGCTCATTGTCTAAGGCATAATAATCTAAGTTTTCATTTACAAATAGTTCCAAATATCAAGTGAGTCAAAGGGAAGTGTTTCGAGGCATTAATGCTCACCTTAACTAGATTCCTAGGGGGGAGACCAGCACTTTTGGAGGAAATCAGATAAAGAGGTAGAAATGGTAAGAAGAAGATTAATGCTGTGTTCTTGTTTACACTGCTGATATAAAGGGCTGACTATTGTGAGGATGGGGAGTTGGGGAGGTGGACTCTCACGGAGATCCAAAATTAGGGATCTCAGCAACAAAAAGCCATGTAACCCCATGAACAAATGGGTCAAAGATCTGCTAGAGCCTTTTCCAAAGACCAGTAAATGGCCAATAGGCTCATGAAAAGAGGCTTGGCATTGTTAGTCATTGGGAAATGCAAATCAAAGACTTGATGAGATATCACTTCACACCCACTAGGATGGCTATAATCAAAACAACAGAAAATAAGTGTTGATGAAGATGTGGCAAAATCAAAACCCTCATGCCTGACTAGTGGGAATGTAAAATGGTACAGCTGCTGGAGAAAACTGTTTGGCAGTTTCTCAAAAAGTTGAGAGCTACTGTGTGATGCAGCAATTTCACTCCTAGGCATTACCTAGACAAATGAAAATACTTATCCAAACAAAAATGTGTATACAAGTGTTCTAAACCATATTCTTCATAATAGCCAATAAGTAAATATAAAACAATGGACATCAGTGAATGATATGTGAGTTAGCAAATGTGATATGTCTACAAAATGGAGTAATATTCAGCTATAAAATGGAATCAAATTCTGATACATGCTACAAGGATGAACCTTGAAAACATAAGCAAAAGAAGTTAAATAGATGTCACATATTGTATGATACCTCATATATGTAATGTCCAGAGTAGGTGAATCTATAGAAACTGAAAACAGATAACTTTATCAGGGAGGGAGGGAGAAGATGGGAGGGAATGCTTAATAGAATGGGGTTTCTTGGGGGGTGGGGGGGTTTAGCATATTCTGGAAATAGTGATAATGGTGGCATAACATCATGATTGTAGTAAAAGTTATTGAACTGTCTACTTTAAAATGACTTAAGCAGTTGATTTTATGTTGCATGAATTTTACCTCAATAGCAACATTTTAAAACATTTAAAATTATAATTCACAATTTGTAGAGACTGGTGCAAATGAGAAAAATGAGAACCTGGATTCAAACAGTGCTAGGAATTTCAAGATAGTAGCAGCAGAGTGTTAAATTAAATGTAGGGTCCTGTGTGACCTCAGAGGCAGCAGTGGACCCCTGTCTCAGGAGCTCTGGGCCTGGAAGGACAGACAGGCCCTGTTCTTACCGGATCCCCGTGCCCTTGATGTTGCAGCTTCTGCATTCCTGTGCTCTGCCCCATGATAACTCTCACCTTGATCCCTTCCACCATCACCTTCCACTACCTACTCAACAGATGCCCTCTATGTGAGCACAGTCATATTCCTGAACCTGCTCTGGTAGGTCAGTGGTGGTATGTGCAGTTCTCCCAGCAGTCATGAACAGATCCCTCACTGTCATGGGTGTTGGCACCTATAGAACTGTCCCCTTCACAATAGATGATTTTATACTATCTTGAATATCACATGGTTGTTAAAATAACATAATGGGTAGTACATAAGAGAAGCCAGGTGTTAAATATGAGAATGGTCATGATATCAACAGGAGTTACTGTGTATGGTGTTAGCTGGAGAACATTGCAGGTTACAAGTTAGTGCTGTATTCATCATAAGCTCTGGTTTTTCCGAGTACATATATGCATCAGAAGAAATACTATATGTAGGTTCACAGCAGAATATCTGGGGAATAACAACATTTTCCATTCTTTGTCTCTTAACAAAGAGACTATTTTTCTCAGCAATGAATAATTATTGCTTTGCAGTAAGCCAAAAGTTTTATTTGTATCTTAAGAAATTTTTATTTGAAAAAAAGAATGCTCCAGTTTGGCAGCTGCTGATTAGATTGTCTTCAGGTGATCTCTGAAATGTAGCCCCTTAAAGGTGATGGATGCAAAGTCAATGCCAGCCTCTGGCTAAAAACACTTCCTGGAAGGTACTCAGAAAGAGTATTCCAAAGACTTCTTAGTGGTTGCCCATGGAAGGGGCAATGACAACACTGATGATGTCTGCTCTCCTAAGGATCCCTCCCATTTTTAACTCTATCTTTTAAGAAAAGGCACCCTTGTTTCAGCTTCAGGCATCTCTGAGCTGTGGTCCAGAGAGTCTGGGAACCCAGTGGATTCTCTGTGAGTAGGTAGGTCACCATCAAAACCATCTACCTGGGCCTGATGATCAGTGGTCAGCTCCCAGCCCAATTTCCATCTCTAGATGCAACAAATCTTTTCTCAGTTTCAGGGCTGCCACAGATGGAGGCTATTGTCTCCCTGGAGGATCCACCAGGATTGAGGGATAAGAAGGATGGTGTGAAATCAGGTCAAAGGGGAAAGCCCCCCAACTTATAAGCCCCTGGTCCGCATCACCTACTATCCGCGTGTAGCAGTTGCCACTCAAAATGCAGTTTTAACAAGGGATTTTATTTATTTATTCGTTTATTTTTATTTATTTATTATTTATTATTTATTTATTTATTGAGACTAGGTCTCGCTATTTTTGCCCGTGGAACCGCAGGCTCTCGTTACTCGGGGTACCACAGACTCAAGCAATCCCCAGCCTCAGCTTCCCAAGTAGCTGGGATTACAGGCGCGTGCCACCAGGCCTAGCTATTGTTTTGGAACTAGGTCTCGCTACGGGCCCCAGGCGGGACTCGAACCGCGATCCCTAGCCCCGGCCGCTTCATAGGCTGAAGCTTACAGGCACGAGCCACCGTGCCCGGCCAACAAGGGATTTTATTAACAAGTGAGTTCAACAGGGAAAATGAAAAGTCCTTAAAGCCACAAGTGGCAGTTATCTTACCTCAGTCACCATTCTCAGTCCCAAAGGTCCCAAAGACACAGTCCAAGATGGTGTCCCTTTGTCCCTCCAAACCTCAGAGGTTGGCACTCTGCAGTCCAGTCTTTCTCTGGTGTCTTCTCTTTTCCTCTTCTCTCTCCAGTATCCCAAGCTGCTCTGCTTCTTCAAGGTGCTTCAATCTTCTTCCACAATCGCTGATGCACAAATCAGCTTTCCAAATTCCTGGCCATTGCCAGGTACCTGCTTTCCGGGCCACCTTGCTAAGACATCACATTCTCCACACTGGTCACTCTTCCACTGGCCACCATGACTCCTCACCACTACCAGTTCACTCTTCCAGGGGGCTTCTGCCCAGCCTGGTCACTAGGGGTACTCTTTACCTGCCTGCCATTCTCTTCTTCCGTCTCCAGAAGGCTTTGCTCCCATGTCCTTCTCCAGGTCCCAAAATCTCTAAGCTATCAGCTTTATGTGGCCTCACGCCATGTGCAAATCCTCTTCCAGTTGCTTCCTCTGCCAACTTTTAACTGCCAAGAGTTTTTAACTGCCACTCCCCCATGGGTGGGGAAGGGGCACCCAGTTTCAGGTGGGAGGAAAGCTAAGTCATCCCCTTCCTGAGGAGGTCCTCTTGGACCACTGTTCCTCCTTCCCTTTCTTCCACCATGGCTGCCTCCACTAGCTCCTACCAACTTCCCATAGCCCTCCATGCTTTCACTCCATGACTGTCCATCTGGGCCTTGACCACAGCCAGCAGCCACAAGTAGCAGAAGGCAGTGAACCCAAGGTTTGTGCCTAGGTGGGCTTTTGTGGGCCAGGTGGCCCTCACTTCCCTCTTTCTATCAAGAGTGAAGGCTTCCCCCCAGACTACCTGAGTACCTTCCAGGAGGTATTTTTAGCCAGGGGCTGGCATTGACTTTGCATCCATCACCTTTAAGGGGCTACATTTCAGAGATCACCTGAAGACAATCTAATCAGCAGCCACCAAACCGGAGCATTCTTTTCCTCAAAAAAAACTTTCTTAAGATACAAATAAAACTTTTGTCTTACTGCAAAGCAATAATTATTCATTGCTGAGAAAAATAGAAAATGGTAAGAGACAAAGAATGGGAAGTATTGTTATTCCCCCAATATTCTGCTGTGAACCTACATATATTATTTCTTCTGATGCATATATATATACTCAGAAAAACCAGAGCTTGTGATGAATACAGCACTAACTTGTAACCTGCAATGTTCTCCAGCTAACACCATACACAGTAACTCCTGTTGATATCACTGACCATTCTCATATATAACACATGGTTTCTCCTATATATTGACCATTATGTTATTTTAACAACCATATAATATTCAAGATAGCATGAAATCAATCATCTGTTGTGCTTGCTTTTTTGTTCTGGTGACAATGCAGCTATGAATGCCCTTTATATGTTCATGACTATTGCCTTGAGATAATTTCTGAAGGTGGAATTTCTGGGTTTTAAAAATGCAAAAATTAAGATTTGGAACATATCACCAAAAATGCTTCCATAAAAATTACAATATAAAATCCATTTACAAACTCAAGACTAGCCTATGAGAATGTTCATTTATCTGCATCCTTGCCATAATTTATTGCCAGCTGAGGAACAGGACAAAGAACACATCATTTGGCTTTTATTTTATTAATATGCAGTTGGACATGTATTCATATATTGATCAGTTATGTTTCTTTTTTTCTGATGCCTTTTTT
>PVHY01005990.1:13150-78196 GCA_004024945.1 Uropsilus gracilis
GCTTCAGCTTCCCAGGTAGCTGGGATTACAGGTGCGCGCCACCACGCCCAGCTGTTTTTTTTTTTTTTTTTTTTTTTTTTTTGGAACTAGGTCTCGCTACAGGCCCCAGGCAGGACTGAAACCACCACGATCCCTGGCCCCAGCCGCTTCATAGGCTGAAGCTTACAGGCACAAGCCAGCATGCCCAGCCTGAATGCTATTTCTTTTTAACTGCTATTTATATATTATAGTTGATGATCCTCTTACCAGTTTATTGTAAATGTGATTGTTTCCATGATTGTCACTGGCCTTTGGCTGTATTTATTATGACTGACTTGGGGTGAAAAGTTTTTCTCTATCCATGGTGAGATCTACCAGCTTTATCTTTAAAGGTTATTTTTCATCTCAAGGATATATAGAAATTAACCCAATATTTTCTCCTAGTATTTTTATTGTTTATTTTCCATATAATATTTAATCCAACTGGCATTCATTTAGTCCTGTGACCTGAGTTTGTATTTTGTTGATTTTATTCTATCATTCATTCATTTGAAATGACAATAACATTTTGGGGGAGATAGACAGCCAAGGCACGCAGAGAGACGAGACAGACAGGCAGGCAGGCAGGCAGACAGGCAGAGAGACAGAGAGATGATGTCTAGATCGACAACCACCCCCTCCCGTGGCTATTAGGTTTCTTCTGTCCTGATTGCACTTTCAACTTTCCAGCTTTGCTTCACACCACTGCACTTCTTCCTCCCACGGTTCCTGGGCCCCACCCATCCCTGCTTGGGCCTGTGCTTCACGACTGCCACCCCTTAGGAAGTAGGTCTGGGTGGCTCTTACTCCTGCCAGCCTGATCGCTCCGGTCAGCTGTGAGTGGCTGCTGCAGACCAGATGGCTTAACAGGAAACATGCCAGGGCTTCCAAGCAGGGAGATGGCTTCCTGCAGCTGGGTTTTAGCATTTTAACCAACTAACAATTAAGAGACATGCCATTTTGCCTGCTGCAAGATCGAGGCTTCTGATCTACCCGGGTGGGTGAGGTGTGGAGCTCAGGCCCGCCCAGGCGGGGTTGAGGGAGGGTCAGTCGGGGGTTAGGGGGGTTTCCATCACTTGCTTTCCATCACTCCTGACTCTTGCTCATCCTGATTCCCAAGGCCCACTCGGCCCTGTGAACATGTAGCTGCACACCTGACTCACCCCTGCAGCATGCTGGGTGGAAACACAGGGCCCACAGACCCCTCACCCCCTCCCTTCTACCACCTTGCTGAGCGCCCAGGGACCTGCTGACCTGCCAAATTGTGCTCAGGTATCCCACAGCAGTGTTTCCTGGGCACTTTCTATGACCCAAGAAAATAAAGAATTCCAAATATTGTCTATACTACATTCTTAATTATGCGTGTCCCTAGATTCCCCAGGGCGGTGTTGTATAGGAAGTGTGTGTTTATGCCAAACATGTAAGGCTATCACACAGGCAGCCACAATGAGCTGGAAAATAATATGCGAACCAGTTGTCTTGTTGGTTCTACTTTCTTCCTCATTCATGCTTCTCTATATTTTATTAACTGCAAGTTGTTTTTATAATCAGCTACTTTCCTGATGTTCTTAAAAGATATTTACTGGATGGCTCACCAGGTGGCACCAGAGGCAGCATGGACAGTGGGGACAGGAGATGGGGGAGGGGGAAGGGCACAGAAGCCTGGGCCCAGAGTGCCCCATAATTGTCCTGGTGGGTGTTGTGACACCCACTGCCCCACTGACTGTCAGTGACCTGGATGCATCCCCAACACACATGGACCCTTTTGTGTGCACCAGACGGACCTGCCTTGAGGGTCTGTGAGGAGAGCAGCCTGCAGCATGGCCCACACCCCTCCACAGAAAGGAAAGCCTGCTGGCGGCCGCTGACCTGCCCCAACCCTGTCACCTTCTCAGCTCCGCTGCCCCTTCATGGCTGACAGATAAGAACCCAGGACCAAAGTTTGGCCACCTGGGACTGAAAGGGGCCTCCCCTTCCCGGGAACTGCTGGTCTACCCAGACAGTGGGCGAGGGGAGGGGTAGACTCTTGAGCAGAGTTCCCAGCAAACAAGCTAAGAGACCTAGGGCTATAAACGCCCTTTGTGTACTCCAACTTCCTGGAAGTGTACCCTCACCCTGAAAATGCCCCTCTCCCCATCCCTCCCTGCCTAGTTCTGCTCCTGGGAACCAGACTGTCCTTGGAGGGTGGCGACCGCAGAGTGCCTCTCTTTGCCAAGCAGCTTCTCAGGGTGTTGGTGTTGGCACTGCCAGGGGGTGGGTGCTCCTAGTGTTGGGTGTTAGTCCCAGGCAGCTTCTGCCTGCAGCCTCTGTTGCCATGGAAACCTGAAGCCACCCAGGTGAATAATGAGGATCAAGGTTCAGATCCTACCTGTTTCCACTTGGGTGAGCAGTCCTGCCCAAACATCTCTATCTCTAAGTCCACTTCATTTCCTGTTTGTGAAATTCCCCCCACTGCAGAGCAGCCTGGATGTGGGGTCTGGGAAGCAACTGTCCCAGGGTTTAAAGGACCAGCTCTGCCTGCCTTTCCCCCTCTAGCTGCGTCCGAGCCAGGTATGTTCACACCACCACACCAACCCTAAAGCAGCAGCAGCTGTAACAGAAAAACTTCCAGAAAGCGTGGGTTTTCTCTCCCAAAGCATCAGGAATGATGGGATCCCACAGTTTCCTCACGGGGGAGTTGGGTGATTGAGGCAGAGATGCAGAGTGAGGGCGGCAACAGCCAAATTGCCACCCAGACACTCATCTGTCTGAATCTGCAGCCAGACAGTGCCCCTGAGAGCCGGGCTCTGCCTTGGGAATTTCTGGATCCCACAGCTCTTCCTGAGCATGGAGCATCCAGGCAGCCAGCAACCTGAGAGCCACACTGGGGACAACCTGCTGTACAGACACCTGTGTGCAGGCAAGGGTGGGGGTGAGGATGCACACCTCATCCTCTGCCAGTGTCTGTCTGGGAGATGCCTGCCTCCTCTGGGTCTGCAGGAACTGGGGATGCCCAAGGGAGGAAGGTGTCTAGGTCGAGTGTGGTAGAGCTGGCATTGGAAAGTGCTCAGAAGATCCAGGATTCCCAGGTTCCTGGGGAGGGCACACCCAGGCGCCAGGAGGCTAGAGGGCCAGGGAAGGTGGGGGTGGCGGGGCAGGGGCTATAGCATGGAGAAGCTGCAGGGACAAGGTAGTGTGGTGATAATCCAGGGGGCCAGGGTGCCTTGGACAGTCGTGTGATCAGGCTCAGGGGCAAGACCAGGCACCTACACAAAAAGTAACCCTGTGAGGTCCCCACTTCACCCTGGCAGGAATATGCAGGTGCGCACAGACTCACACATACAATCACACCCTCTCAGGGAAGGAGCAGACGAAGGAGAATAACTGGAGGACTGAACACTTACCTGAAAGAGAGCAGCCTTTGCTGTTGGCTCCCCCAGACAGGCTGACAGGAGCCCAGGGCTGGGGTCCCTCCTTTTGGAGGGGCAGCTGAGTCATCTTGTACCTCCATTCCCTCCTCAAGAGGCTTGATGTCCAACTCCTGCTCTGTCACGGGCCCCACCAATCCCACAGCAGGGACCCCAATCCTCCAGGTCCTCATGGATCTGGTGTTCTCTTTGTCCTTGATGCAGTCTGTGACCTTGAGCTCTCCTGGACTCACAAGTACAGCCCTGGCCCAGGTCAGTGCCTCTCTCTGTCTGAGTACCCCCAAGACCCCTCTGCACAGTCTGTCATCTCTACAGTCTTGTCATCTCTCTGGGAAGTCCATCCACAGTGGGGAAGAAGGGAGGGGTCCTAGATTATCCAAAATTATGTGGACTCTCCATTATCTGGCATGGGTCCCCATTCTGTTAATGCCATAATCAGGGCATGGGGGTCTGTGACTTGTCTACCCCCCAGCAGTTCTCTGATGCCCCCAAAATCACCCCTAGGGCCTCCTCACTGGTCCCCTTTCCTCGAGTTCTGCCTCCTTCAGGCCACTATCAACTGTTTCCAGAGCTTTGTTTTTAACCTTGACTCAGCTCTCACCACATCCTTCTGCCCAGGGCTGCCCCATGCATGCGGGTAGATTCAGTGAGAGATTCCCTCCTGACTTGGCCCTGCTGACAGCTCTGCTTCCCTTGGGCTGTCGGTTTCCCAGGGTAACTCTGCCATGGCCCCGCAGTTTACCGTCAATGCCCCCCGCCCTGACTCCCCATCCACCGGCTGGCCAGGGCACGAAGTCGCACCGCTGGGTATGAGATGTGGTAACAAACCATGATCATGAAACCATGATCTCTCTTTAGTGTGTAAGGAAAATGGGCCTCAAAGAGCTGGGTACACTGAGGCTCCAAGATTCAGACTGGTCCAGAGAAAGCCTAGCGGGCAGGTGTTTATTTTTGCAGGAAATATCTGGAAAGGCTGGTTGCAGCAATTACCATTTCTTCTGCTCTCGAAGGGGCTGCTATCTTTGGCAAGCTAATTACTAATAAGGTTTGCTCAACAGCCAGTGTAATTGCAAGAGAAAACTATCTTTAAGGACTTATTCTGCCCCATTTGAGGCTTGATGTCACAAGCCAGTGTTCTGAGCAGCCTTGGTTGTGGGGCAGTGAGTCTGTGCAGGGCACCTAGGGGGCCAGCCAAGGGCCTTTGCACCTGCCTAGCGATCTCCTGCTGTGCATTTCACCCAGGGGAGCCCTTGGGACAGGGAGAGCAAATGGCCAGAGCCCCAGAGCTCCCCTTCCTCTGCTCTCACAGTTTCTTTCTTTCGGGGTCATTTTTGAATTTTCCTTCTTATGAGCCCTTTAGCTACTCATGAAAGAAGCTTTCAGGTTTAGACCCCAACTCTGCCATGAACCACACGAGCACAGCAGTACATGCTTTTTGGTGTGAGAAGAAATGAGCTAACATGCCAGTAGCAAACGCTGTGTTCACATACAACAGTTATCCAATAAAGACTCCCCCATTGCGGAATGAATGTTCGCATCCCCCCATGCATATATTGAAATCCTACCACCACCAGCACCACCACTCTCCACTGTCCCCATCCTGGGTGATGGTATTTGGAAGAGGATCTTTTGGAAGGTGATTAGGACAGTGGGGGCCTACTGGAGGGGTTAGTGCTGCAAAAGAAGAGCAGGAGCCAGTTGGCACCCTTCTTTGGCATGCCCCAGGGAAGACCATGGGGGAACACAGCAAGAAGCCCTCTGTAGTACAAAGCGCCCTCACCAATCTGCTGCTGCCTTATCTCAAACTTTCAGCCTCTAGAGCACTGAGAAAATTGACTTTTGCTATTTTAGCTGCTCAGTTATAGTATTTTGTTATAGCAGCCTGAGTTGACTCATACACTTGAGAATACAACTCTGACATTAGAGGATGAATTAAGATGGTGGAAAGAAGAGAGGGAAGGCATCTGATGGATCCATCTATCCACTTATTCACCCTTATTCCCACTCCCAACCTACCCCCCATCATTCCCCTTCCTGAGTGAGATACCAACCAAGCTGTGACCCCCTTCCCTGCCCAGCTTAGAGGTGGAATCCCATGCTCCCCCATGATACTTACCTAGTGGAGGCTAAGGAAGGGTGTTCACAATGTGGACCATGGCTAATCTCTGCGTTCTTAGATTTACTTTGAGTTTGTGCCTTTATGGGTTATTTTAGTTGTACATAAGAACTACCTATCATTTACAATTAGAAAGCAAAGTTCAGAAAATTCTTTCTGAGTGAGCCCTCTCTCCTGGTCCCTTGTGCCCCTGATGGGAGGAGAGGGGGCAGGCAGGTGCTGGGCCAGCATCTCAGAGGCAGAGAAGGACTCACAACTGGGAGGCAACGCTCCACTGCCTGCAGACAACCAGTTTTCACTGTTTGTGCTAAAGCACTCTCGGGCTCACTCTCCCTGGCTCACCAGGGGGCTGGAGCTGATATGGCTGGTGGATCACCCCTCTGGGTCTCTCCTCACCATCACCATGTGTTTCAGGTCAAACCCTCAGAACCACAAGAATGAGATGACTCATCCTTTATGTGAATTTCCTTCTCCATGTCAACTCCCCTTGGTCTTCTTCTAACAGTTGGGGTAGATATTCCTTTTTAGGTGCAATTGTAATTCTTAAATACAAATTTAAGAAGAAAAAAAGAAAAAATATTTCTGGGTTCCCAAAGCCCCCCTCTTGTCAGAAAGATCACTGATCTTGTCAGACGTGGGGGCTGGAAGGGGAACTGCAACCTCTATTTTTGAGCCATAGAGACCATAAGGCAGCCCCACAGTTCTCAGGGTGGCTCCAGGGTTCCAATATATCCCAGGGAACTGGGGTCATAGTACACACAGCCACACAGCTGTAGGAGGAATGTGGCACACCTTCCACTCCAGGACCACTGCCTCTGCTTGTGTCACCCCCTCCAGTCATAGAGCAGGAAAAGATGGACTTGCCAGTTGCAGGGGTCTCTGTTTCCTTGGTGAACAGCCATCTTTTTGCAGTGGGTGCAGTCATCTGGGATTAGATGCTCTGCTTTGGGGACTGTAGATGCTTTCCCAGCCCTACTCCTTCCCAAGGCAACACCTGGAGAAGACACCTCTGCCAGTGTCTTTTCCACATATGTCTGATGTCCCCATGGTGGCACAATAAGCACCTTAGGGAAGGTGGCAGAGGGGAGCCAGGAAGAACACAGTCTGCCCATTTTCCCAGAAAGAGGGGTGTGGTGTGAAAACACCAATGGTTCTGTGTCAGAAATAAGGGAAAACACGTGTTGCATCATCCTGAGCACTGCTCTTTGTGGGAGGCAGACCAGGCTGGCACAGCTGAGAACAGGGGTGCTGTCCCATCCCTAATGTGCCACAGGCAGTGGTGCAGGGTGTGTCCCTACCCTTGTGCTGGGAAAAGGGGCAGGGCGGGTTTCTACCCGGGTCCATTGTCTACGGTGGTGTCCACGCCGCAGGCGGTATAGTCCCTGGGGCAGCTTCAGGCTGCAGCCTAGTTCCTGGGGCTCCGTGGAAGCTGCATCACTGCCCAGGTGCTCAGCACAGGCATGGCCTCCCTGGGCTGCCCTGTGACTCCAGGCATCAACAGGCAGGTTGGCTCACTCACAGGGATTAAGTCAACCAAACCTGGAGATGAGAGTGTATTCAGTTTGTTGCTCTTCCTTGGCCCACAGAGGCTGTGGGGGTGTCGGGAGGCCTGAGCTAATGTCAGCCTTTGGTGACGGCAGCTAAATTAAGATCAATTACTTTGTGCAACAAACATTTGAATCACTCCCAGATCCCTAGCTGCTTGGATTTGCATATGCATGAGAAGCTGCCCACAAATGACTAAAATACAGACATACATATATAGTCAGAAAGCAAGACAGCTCAGGGTGAAGAAAAGCAAAAGACCATCAGCCACTCAGGCGAGGAGTGTGGGGACAGTGGAGGGCTTTGGACCAGGCTGACTGACAAAGATTCCTTTAAAACTCATGTAAATCCCTGTGTAGCTGGAGCTCTTCCTAGGTCACCCCTGTATCCCTACCTGGGGTCTGCTAGATCCTCAGTGCCTTTCTCATTTTGCAGACAGGGAAGCAGAGGCTGTAGGAGTTGTGATCACACCATGGTCATTGCCCAGGAGGAGCTGAGTGGCAGTTTCTGGCACCAAGTCCTGCTTTTCCAGGTGGACATTGTCTAAGACAGAGATAGGTCCACATTTCCTGCTCCACCAAACCAATAATATTGGCTTCTACACAGGAGAACTGAGCTACTTCAGGACTCTGGGCTGATAGCAAACAGAGGTGATCAGATAGGAAAGATTTCTCTGATTTTTCAGAGATTCAGAACTGTAATTCAAAAAATAATCATACAACTAGGAGGATGATAAAATGGGCATACCTGAACATCAAATCAGTACAGGAAATGTTCAAACTAGGGCAAAAGGCAAAATAAAACCACTTCTATGCCCTCCCTCAACACACATACAACAAAACTACTACTTTGCATATAGAATTGATGCCAAGTTCCTAATAAGAGTTCACAGAGGAAAAAAGCCAGAAGAAATTTGTGGAAGAAAATAAAGTAATAATGGAAGCAAATGTCTCTGGGGTTGAATCCTCAGCTGTCAGAGAGAACACAATGGTCAGGAACCAGAACTGGAAGGGTTCCTCGGGACAGGTAAGGTCAGAGACATCTGACCAGGGGTGACCAGGGCAGAGCTCCAGCTAGATAGGGATTTACATGGTTTATAGAGAAAGCTTTGTCAGTCAGCCTGGCACAAGGCCTTCCATTGCCCCCACACCCCTCACCCAAGTATTGACCAGTATTAACCGAGTGAGGAAGAAGAGCTTTAAGTATATGATGTAAATCAATAAAGATAGAACATCCTCTGCATGGCTGGTGGAGATATGGGCAGCTGATGTGGGGAAGCAAGCAGATGCTTCACATAGCCATAACCTGCAACAGGCGTCGCTCTTTATGAGTGGAGACTGCCCTGGAGTTCAGTGCAGGAAGGCATGTGACCTCCAGGGAGAAAGAACATGAGAAAAGGCAACTCTGGAGTCCCAAAGTGTGCTCAGGCAGGCCTGCTCTCCAGAAGAATGTGGTACTAGAGTGTTTATGGCCAGAACCCTCAGGGCCATTATTGTGGCAAACCAAACGTTGTCTGGCTTGTTGTTTCAACAAAGTAGAAGACAAGCGGCTCATTGTGAATGGACTGACAAAAGACATGGACTTTAAAAGAAATTGGCATGCTGCTTCCACCTCTGAGCGCCAGCTCCTAGCACCCCTTCTTCATCTGCATGAAGGACTGTTACATAATCATATTAAATTTGCTGGTTATTGGTATAAATATGTTTAGGATCAGCTGACTGTCAAAGCACAAAAATAATTATAGTCACAGCACAGAGTGTACATGCTTTCAAGCTTGGCTGGAGCCTGGGGGCCAG
This sequence comes from Uropsilus gracilis, assembly GCA_004024945.1. Lineage (NCBI taxonomy): Eukaryota > Metazoa > Chordata > Mammalia > Eulipotyphla > Talpidae > Uropsilus > Uropsilus gracilis. Next base: position 22,033 of record PVHY01005990.1, read on the forward strand.
GGAGGGAGCGGCCAGTAAGAGGAGAGGCGACAGAGCTACGAGATAGGGCCACGAGCACCTGATCTCTCTTTCATGTGCGCGGAGTCCCGAGGGACTGACCGGTGCTGATGGAGAAACAGAGTTGAAGTACGGTGACTGACGCAGTAAGGGTGACCGCAGGAGAAGCCAGCATTTTTCAAATGTAGAGCTGGCAGAGATGGAGGCTGCTGGGAAGTGTTACTGACACAGTGAGCTAAGTTGTCTCATTTCCTGGTGAGGGCCAATCCTTTCATCCGTTCATGGCCCATTTAGTAAGCCCACGCTGTGTTTGACAGTGTGTGACATTCTGGGAGTTCACAGGCAAGCTAAAAGCCACCCCATTCCTTATAGTCTAGGTGGGGACACACATGTGCAGTAAGCAGGTGGCCTAGAGGTATGTGACCTGGACAGGGAAACTGGAAAGAGGTGATGACCAGGTTGAAATAAGAAGAACAGTAAAGAGTGAGGTGAGCAAAGAGGAGAGAAGTACACCAATAAGAATAAGCAGCATGTGCCAAAACCCTGGGGCAAGAGGAAGCTGAGAATGAAAGGAAATAAGCTCCCAAAGGACAGAGCAGGAGAGTGGAAACATTGACTAGGGTGCTGGCAGTGGGGTTGGGCTTGGGTATAACAGGACATGGGCAGAGGGAAAGACTTGGGTCAAAATTGTGCAATTACCATCTTGAATTCCAAAGTACTGAATAGGATGCCGGTAAGTCAAGACAAAATGCCTTGTAACAAGAGTATGTAAATATCAGGGAATCATTTAATCATCACAGCTCCATATTGATACATTAAAGAAATAGAAAATATAAGAAAGCATATCATTTCAGGAGATGCTGAGGATGCACCCAGTAACATTGAAATGGTCAAGTTTTGCTCAGAAACATTTTGAAAACTAGCAATCAAGGGAGATTTTCTTAACAGGATGAAGGAACTCACCAGAAACAGACACCAGATGTCAGGAGAGGTCACCCTAAAGCCATATCTTTCAGGGACCCAGGCTTCACAGGAGGACAAGACCAAATGAGGATGAACTATCCTCTCTTGCAAATATTATTTAAGGTAATGGAGCAGAGGAAAGCAGTGAAAGACTTTAGAGCTAGTGGGTGTTGCATAGGATTGTGGATCTCAGGGTGGAGAAGGTAGGAGGGGCAGCACCAGCATCCACAGAAACATGCTAGAAATGCAGAGGCTCAGGCTTGGCTCCTGACCTGCTGCACCTGAAACTCAGGGTGGGGGCAGCAGACTGAACAAACATACAGGTGAGGCTGCCAGGCTGAGAGTTTGAGGACTATTGTTTAAGTCACCAGAGAACAAGAAAGTGAAGGTCCCATTTTATAAAGCACATGTAGAAAGTTGAAAGTGCTTAGGGAAAAGAAATTCAATTCACAGCACAACAGGTATGGTGATAAATGCTCACATGCTCCGGGAAAGATTGCTGTGTGTATTTCTTGAACAGCTTTATTTACACATAATTCACATACCATACAATTCACCCACTGAAAATGCACAATGCAACAGTTCTTAATGTATTCAGAGTTCTATCACTGTAGTGAATTTTAGGACATTTTCATCACCCCAAAAAAGAAACCCGTAATCTTTAGCACTCTCCTTCCCCCTCTTGTCTCCCCTCCCCCAGCTGTGGACCCTACTCATCTGCTTTCTGACTCCACAGGTGTGCCCACTCTGGCACTTCATTTAAGTGGGATGACCATATGTGAACTTTCTTGCCAGCATGTTTTTTTTTTTTTTTTTTTTGAGACTAGGTCTCGCTATTTTTGCCCATGGAATCACAGGCTGTAGTTGCCCGGGGTACCACAGACTCAAGCCATCCCTAGCCTCAGCTTCCCAGGTAGCTGGGATTACAGGTGCACGCCACCACACCCAGCAATTTTTTTGGAACTAGGTCTCGCTACGCGCCCCAGGCGGGACTCGAACCGCGTTCCCTAGACCCGGCCGCTTCATAGGCTGAAGCTTACAAGCACGAGCCACTGTGCCCGGCCGCCAGCATGTTTTTGAGGTTCCCTCCTGGTGCACCCTGTGTCAGTCAGTCATCTAGAATGATGGAAGGGTAGGGTGACTTCAATTATTGCCAAATAAGTAACACTTTTTTTACAAAGGAAATGATGGATGGACAGACAGAAAGCAAGGACAGATAAAGCCTAGTTATACAGAGAGGCCCCGCCTAAAGTCAACTTCACAGGTGTATTTAATACAGTCTGAAGAATGGCACACATCTAAATGGAACATTTGGGGGTGATTTGAAATGTGTGTGTAGTCCAAGCTGCTGGCCCTGAGCTTTCTGAGCCTTGACAGTTACCTCTGGGTTCTCCCGCTGAGAGCGGCAGTTTCCCTACCTGCAGGTGAACAGCTCCTAGGACTCCCTGACCAGGCCACCTCTACTTGTGAGCTGGTCTCTGGAATGTTGCCAAGGGGCTGGTCGCCATCTCCTCTGCTGCCAATGGAATTGTTTCCTTGCATCCCGTGACAGGATTCTCCTTCGCACACCCATGTTTTAGTCTCTGCTTTTGGTTTGAGCTTCACGTGAAACCTCCTGTTTCGTGGAAATTAGCACTCCAGGAACCCCAAATTCAATAAACCAGTAATCCCATACAGGGTAAATGAGTTTTCAGGGTTTCTGCCTTTCCACCAGTATCCCCTATGACCAGCACCTGTGGTGGTGTGTCCTCCCCATGATTGTGCATACCTGGCCCAGTGGGTGTGTGCATGCATGAGGGGACTCACCTGGGCCTGGGAGACAGTGATAAAGGGGCAGAGAGAGCAGGAGGAGCATAGGAGAAAGCTAAAGGAAGAGCTCAGAAAAAAGAGCTTGAAGATTCCTGTGGGGCTCACCTACCTCCCAGTCCCCTGCCCCTGTTACCTGGCCTGCCTGCTGGCCATACCACTGACCCAGCCTCCCTGCCTGGTGGGCCTGTGTGCCTGATTCCCTAAGAGCATGAAAGCTGTAAAACCCACCCAGGGCTCCAACATTCTTCTTCAGTTGCTAGAACCCATGAGCCTGCCGGGATCAGCCTGCTTGCAAAACATCTCTTTAATATTTCTCATTTACTAACTGAGTTTGCTTTGTAGTGATGATTTCTGTTGACAGGAGCAAATAAGACCCCAGAAAACAAGCTCAGTGGAGGCCCCACCCAGACCTAGGGTTTGAGGGCAGCTGTGACCTCTCCACCGCAGCACCTGGCAAGAGGTCAAGGACGAGAGTCCTGAGGGTGGGCTGAGATTGGACTCTAACCCCTATGGTCCTGTTTTCTGGTGATTTAATTCCCACACATCCTTCTCCACTATAAACATTCAGAGACACTCCTCTGTGCCCCAAAGGAACTCTTCCAGGCAGCTTCGGGGCACGGCAATGCTGTGATTTGTATTGAGAAATACATATTTGGATTTTTTTGTCCCAACTTCTGGCAGAGCTCCTAAAACCCCTCCCATTTCCTAAGGAGACTGGCAAAAATGTCTTTTATTATGTTAATGAGGTGACTTTGCAAAACATCTAAACAGGGACCCAACCCATGATAGCTGGAAATGTAAGCCCCCCTACCTCCAGGGAGGGTGGAAGGTTTGATTAGTTGCTGATAACGGAAGACTTCACCTGCTGTGCTGTGAAATGAATCTCCACAGAAGCCCAAGAGGGTGGGTTCGGAGAGCTTCCAGGTGGGTGAAGGCTGAGGCTGTGGGAAGAAGGTGCCTGGAGGGACATGGTAGCTCCACACAGCCCTCACCTCTCTCCCCACCCCATGAATCTCTTCCATCTGGCTACTCCTTGCTTCCTTTCTTTTGTATAAACCAGTGGTCTAGTGAATAAAATGTCCTCTGAGTTTTAGAAATGATGCTAGTAAGTTGACTTCCAGGGGGTGGTCGTGAGAACCTCTGATTTATAACCAGTTGACCAGATGCACCATGTCAGCCCAGACTAGTGACTGGTCTGAAGCTAGAATGTTGCAAGGACAGTGGAACAGTCTTATCGGACAGAGCCCTAGCCTATGGGTCTGATACTCTCTGAAGGGAGTGTCAGAATTGAGCAGAATTGTGGAACAACCAGCTGGTGGTGTCCAGAGCATTGTTGGTGGAGGGGTGTATAGGATCAGTGAATTGGTCAGGCTTTTCCTGCCATCAGCCTCTATGACTGGCACCTGTAATGTTGCACCATCCCCATGATTGTACATCCCTGACCCAGTGGGTGTGCACATGCATGGGTGGTCTCACCTGAACCTGAGAGGAGAGGATATAAGGCAGTGTCACCCTGGGGGGAAGGAAGGGGAGTATACTAAAGGGAGAATGCAAAGGGATTGCAAGAGAGAGCCTAGAGGAAGAGCGTGAAGATTCCTGAGAGACTGGGAGTTGCCTCCCAGGTCCCTGGTCCCTGCTGTCTGGCTTTGCCTGCTGGCCATACAACTGGTCCGGCTTTCCTGTCTGGTGGGCCTGTATGCCTGGTTCCCTGAGAGCATGAAAGCTGTAAAACCCACGGAGGCCTCCAACATTTTTCTTGCTGCTAGAACTGATAATGAACCTATCGGAACTGGGATGACTGAAAAATAGGAGTCTCCTTCCCACGTTGGTAAGTGCCAGCTGCTCCCACACCGGGTGCAGGTGTGGGCTGGAAGGAAGAGAAGGCCCCGGTCTGGCTAGGAGGCAGGCAAGGCACTGCAACACACTTTGGGAACAATGGCCTCCATCGTAGTTGTCACACACCCACCTGTGCCAGGCCAGCTCTGAGCACCAGTCACTAATTAGAATAAAGTCACAGCAATAGAGTTTATTAGATCATCAGAGTGAGGGTTTGAACCAGGATGCAGTCCAGACTTTTTACTCTTGGAAACTGTTCATACAACCACTGGTTTTACTACAGAGATGGAAACAGTAAGTCCTTGACATAACAATGTCCTTATTCTTGACCGGGTTTCTGACCCTACGTTACCCCAGCCCAAAGATGCACTTGACTCTGCAGAGAAGAGCAATACTCGGGTCAGGGCACCTCCTTTTAGGAAGAGGTGCTATGAGCTGGCAAAGCCTGGTCCACTGTTAAATCTGTCAGGCCTCCTGGTCACTACAGCAGCTGAAGGTCTGGTTTCCCTCATGGATTCTGCACCGTGTTTCTCAGACCCCAATCTGCATGGACAACTTTGATCTCCTGGCTGCCAGAGCTGGGAGAAGGCTCCCCAAGCACCTTCCAGTCTGTTCACATGTGTGAACACCTGAGACCCAAATACTCGGGCACAGGGCTCACCTCTCAGGTCACTGTCCCTCAGAAAGCATTACTGAGGAAAGCCTGGACAGCAAGGGCCTGTGTCCCCAGAGGGTTCCTGTGCAGGCCCAGCCATCCCTCTACCCAAGTATAGGGAGTCCCGGGTGATTTGTTTTCTGGAAAATATGTAGAATGCAGAGCGTGGAGAAAGAAGGGCTCCCAGCTGTGCTCTGGGAAAATGGCAGCTTCCAGCTGAGGAGGAGCCCAGGTTCCCGTCAACCCCGTTCCATGCCTGTCAGGCCCCAGGAATTGAAGTGACTACTGGCATCTACCACTGACCAGCTTCTTGGGGACAGGCCCAGGACACTTGAGTCCTACCTTCATCCTCCTTTACCTGTTTTCTCCTGTGCAGGAAGGGCCCCTCTGGAAACACTCTCAGTCTCTTGGTCAGAAATGATGACAGATGTGTCAGAAAACTGGGGCTAGTTCATTAGCCTTCTGGAAGTAGAGCAGGGAGGTCTGATGGAACCTGAGGAGGAACTGGCAGCCCTTTCTCAGGCAGGGCCAGGAAGAGGCAGCGCCCTCAATTAGCTGTGTGCACCCAGTGCCCTAGCCAATTGCTAGGGTTCCTACTTGCAAGTCAGATTTCCTCTGGGAGTGTGTAGAACTAATTCCAGGCCTTGACCTTTTAATGTACTTTCTCCAGGCTGGGCACGGTGGCTCGTGCTTGTAAGCTTCAGCCTATGAAGCAGCCAGGGCTAGGGATTGCGGTTCGAGTCCCGCCTGGGGCCTGTAGCGAGACCTAGTTCCAAAAAAATAGCTGGGCGTGGTGGCACGTGCCTGTAATCCCAGCTACCTGGGAAGCTGAGGCTGGGGATTGCTTTAGTCTGTGGTACCCCGGGCAACGTGAGCCTGCGGTTCCACGGGCAAAAATAGCGAGACCTAGTCTCAAAAACAAAAAAAAACAAAAAAAAAAAGTACTTTCTCCCTATTCCCTGGAATTGCATTTCACTATTTAGACCCATTTCACTGTCCAGCCCCCAATGACTTGGTCTGTAGCTCTAGACAGTCCTACATTCTCAGGGTGAAGCCTAAACTCTTCAGGGCCAGAGCATCATGTTCAAGCTGCCAGGCCAAGAAACTGTCTCCTTCTCTGTCTCTCTTATAGGCCCATCCTCGCAGGACCAGTCCCTCTGCAGCCATGCCTTCTGGGGACAGGATGTGGAACCTGCACCTGATTCAGACACCCGGGGTCAAGGCCTGTATCAGGTTCTCATGGAGGCCAGGAGAGGTCTGGTATGGTGACCTCTACCACCAACACAACCCAGCCTGCTGTTTCTGAGCCCCAGGCTTCAGTTTCCCTGTCTGCAAACTGAGAGTAACATACAGGACCTGTTTCCATGTACACACACAGTCTTACACACAATTACATGCACAACTATACACTCCTCTGTTTTCAAATTGTGCATCCCCAGTTTGATAAGGAGGGCACAAGATGGATCTTCACCCTGCCTGGGATGGTCAAGCCTTTAACTCTGCCCCACAGGCTCAACTGCATGTGATTTAGAGCCAGTTTCCAATCTGGACAGAGAAGGGCCTTGGCATACTCATGCCTAATTTCCCTTTAACTTGGGAAGGAGGTTGGGAAAAGGAAAAGAAACTGCCTCCAGATTAGGAGTCAGGCCCACAGGCACCTTACATGGAGACCAGGAGTCTGAGGCCTCTGTCCAGGCGAAGGAGGGAAGCCACGACTTGGCCTGCCCTCCTGAAGGTGACCTACTCTCCTAGGGCTTCTCTGCGGGACTTCGGGCTGATCTTCCTGGGCCCAGCCAAGAGAGCACAGACTGAAGGGAGGCCAGCTTTGACTGCCAGGGCCAGAGAGGAAATATTTCCAGCCCCGCCGCTCCACCCAGGCCCTGTGGCTACAGGAGGAAGCCGGAGCCAAGAGCCAAGGTGTCTGTTCCCGTGAGACGTTCTTCACAGACACAGAATGAACGCTTTCAGGCACTTCTCACCTGCCACAGAATGTTGTTCTTCCTCTGATTTCTTTTTACCACTGAAGATGGGCATCCAAAGATGGGGAGCAAGTGGTCTCTGGCCCTGCTTGGGCTTTTGGTCACTCCATGTGCTGTGCCAGCCTCCTCCCCGGAGCTGCTCTGACATGCAGTGCAGGACACACAAAGGTCACCCATTCGAATCTGCATTTCAGGCAGAGGCCCCGAAGACTCAGGTGCATGTGAAAGTTTTGAAAAATTTTGGGACCTGGGTACCACTCCAAATGCTGATGTAACAGGTGGGGGTGCAGCCTGACATTGAGGCCTGCTCTCACAGGCCCCAGAAAGATACTGGGAAAAAGGGCCCCCGCCACCTGGCTCCCAAAGCCCCTGTCACTTGCCTGCAACAATGGACATCATCCTGTGATTGTCACACTCTCAGTTGGTCGGAGACCAGGAGCCGTGAAACTCTAATTTGTGATGGATGCACAAAGCCATCCACCCTCTGGGGGACCCCATCTCCGCAGAGCCCAAGAGACCCTCAGCTGCTTCAGAAGCTGTAAGACACTCCCCAACCTGGGTGACCAGTTGCCTTCTGAATGTACCATGCCCCCCCCCCCTTCAAGTTCTGCCCCCTTCCAGGATCAGAGCCCTGGGCCAGCACAAGCTTTGGGCTTCCCAAGAGCTCTGGGGACATACTGACTCCACCTCCACAAACACCCCCTTTCCCAAACCTCTCCTTTGTCCCACTGAGCCCCTCGGCCTGGTGGCCCCAGCTCCCTCCTCTGCCACTGCTGATCATCTGACAGTGTTTAGCGAGTAATGGGGGGGGTTGGGTGGGGAGGGTACATCACAAGGCCCTGCTCTCTCCTGAGCCCTGGCACAGCATGCCTTGGAAATCCTAAAAGGGCCTCAGAATCAGGGCTTTTCTACATAAGGGGGAACCAGGGCCCAAAGGAGGAAGACCTCCCCTAGATGGTGTAAACCAAGACCACTCTCCTAGTCCCCCCTCAAGTCTTCCCCATCCCTTTGACTCAGACTGTGACCCTGCCCCTCCCCCTCCCATGTGCCTGCCAACCAAGGCCCCATGCAGGGCAGGGTGGGCAGCTGTGCCACCCACCCCTCCCAGCATGGAGGAGAATGGTTGCCATTCACTGGGCACTACTCTATGCCAGGCACTGTGCACTGTCAGCACCGTAGCTCTCTGAGGGAGTTCTGGATTCCCAGTAACTAAAAAACTAAAAGAGGTTCAGAGAGTTGGGCAGATAGGCCTGAGGCCACACAGCTAGGCAGCAGGTGGTTGGGAAGCTTAAGAAAAGTCTAAGCGACAAGGCATCTTTAAGTTCTCCCCCTTTGCTGAGCTGCAAACAGGTCCCTCTGATGCTGTCCCCTCAGGTTCTCAGACTTAGGGATGGAGGGGGGACCTGGCATACCCATGTTTGCCCTTCTGCGCATGCCTCAGAGGTTCCAACAGGAAGGATGATCTGGGTGTGGGGGCTCACAGGAAGGAAGCTTGGCACCTCCCCCATGGATCTGAGCCTCGTCTCTGGCCCAGGCACCTGCTATCCTAGAACACTGGGCCCCAGGATGGGCAGACTAGGATGGGCCCTGCCCTGCGTGCCCTGGTGCCTCAGCTTCCTGCCTGGAAAATGGGGAGCCCTCGGTGGGAGCCCTGCCCAGCAGAGCTGGCAGGAGGAGTGGAGAGCAGCTGTGTAAAGGGCCCTCTACAGGTGACAGACAGTTGACTCTGGGCAGACCTCACTTCCGGAAGAGCAGGGAAGCAAGCTTTTCCTCAGAAGGGAAAGAAGGAAGGAGCTGCTGGCTCCAAACCTCTTGGAATGTGCTCCCTGGCACCCAGCCCCACAGGAGCCCATCTTTAATTAGCTCTCAACTAAAAATAGCCCCCCCCCAGGCTGCTCACCTACCTACTGGCCTGGCACAGGCCTGCCTGAACCATGTCTGCCAGGGGGGCAGGGGTCCCTCAGCCAGTGACAGAACCTGCAACACAGGTGGGTGCACGGAGCAGGAGGCTTTATTGAAGGGGGTACAGAACCGGGTGAGGCTCCTGCTGCCAGCCCACGCCCCATGGCTCCCAGACACCCACCCTCACCCTGGCTCCTGGACAACACACAGGGGTCTTACCCAACCTCATCACAGTGGCCATCACAGAGTTCGGTTCAGGAGAGGGCTGGGCAAAGGTTAGTCCCTCCCAGACATCCCTGACAAGCCATCAGAGCCGGTCCTCCATTCTGCAGCCTGGTCCCTCCATGCCAGTGGTGCCTGTCACTTGCAGCTCTGGAGCCGGGTCCTGTGGTGCTTTTCTTCAGTCAGGAGGGGGATGAAGGTGTCGCTGTGGGAGATCTGCAGGCGGCTGCTCCAGCCTGGCCCCTCCTTGCCAGTAGGCTCAGGCGGGAGGTTGTCCAGGTCGCTACGGGAGCCGCCTGCCTTGCCCTCCCCAGCACCGCTGGAGTTGAGCTCCATCAGCTCCAGTTCGTGCTTGGCGGCAGTCTCCAGGACGCGCTGCTTGTTGTAGTAGCGTACGAAGTTGTTGATAATGGGGTGGATGGGCAGGGCAATGGCGATAACCCCGCACAGGAAGCTGATGGCTGCGTTGAGCTTGCCCAGAGTGGTCTTGGGGTAGATATCGCCGTAGCCCACGGTGGTCATGGTGATGATGGCCCACCAGAAGGACTGGGGGATGCTCTTAAACAGGGTCTCAGGGTGGCTCTGCTCCATCGTGTAACCCAGGGCGGAGAAGACAAAGATGCCAACGGCCAGGTACATGAGCAGCAGCCCTAGCTCTTTGAAGCTGCGCTTGAGGGCGTAGGTGAGGGTCTGCAGCCCCGATGAGTGGCGCGCCAGCTTGAAGATGCGCGCGATGCGCATGATCCGCAGGGCCTGCACCGCCTGCTGCACGTTGGTCAGCTCCATCATGCGTGCCCCCAGGTGCGTGAGCGTGAGGCTCACGTAGAAGGGTAGGATGGCCAGCACGTCCACAATGTTCATGAAGGAAAGGGCAAAATGCAGCTTGTTGGGCGAGGAGAAGAGGCGCAGCAGATACTCCAGCGTGAACCAGCCGATGCACGCTGTCTCCACGTTCTCCAGCGTCGGGTGCTCCACCCGGTTGCCCTCGTCGTCCAGCACCTGCAGCTCGGGGATGGTGCCCACGCACATGACCACCGAGGAGATGAGGATCAGCAGGAAGGACAGCACGGCCACCACCCGTGCCGGGCACGACGACTCTGGCTTTTCCAGAAACTTCCAGACGCACTTCTGGCAGCGGCGCCAACGGCCCTCGGCCGCATCCACGCCCAGGTCGTCCAGGATAAGCTGCACACGGCGTGCGATCTCCTCCAACTCCTCGCGTTTCTCACTCAGGTGGCTCTTGCAGCAGTCATCCAAGAACTTGAGGTCCACCTTCCAGAAGTCCATCTCGTTCTTGAAGCAGATGGGGCAGATACCCTTCTTCATGTGCACCTCCCCAAAATAGTACACCTCGATGACACACTTGAACGCGTCCGGGTCCCTGTCGAAGTAGAACTCACGCTTCCCGGGGTCGTAGTCGTCGCACAGAGAGAAGATGGTGTCGTAGCCCCCCGCCAGGCAGTTGATGAGCTCCGCCAGGCGGGTTTCGGGGTACTGGCTGAGGAGGTCTCCGTACAGCACCTGCCGCACGCCCCCCACGTTGACTACGATCTCGATATCGTCGCCCGCCCGGGAGCCCTGGCTGCCCGGCTCGGGCTCCGGCTCCGGCTCCGGCTCGGGCTCCGGCTCCGGCTCGGGTTCCGGCTCGGCGAGGCTGCGCTCCTCCGCCCCATCCATTCTCCCCGCGGGGGCCCTCGCCACCAGCTACGCGTCCTGCTGCTGCCGCCGCGGGCGATCCAGCGGGTCCCCGGGTCTGCGGCCCTCGAGGAAAGCCGGGTCGGCGCCCGCCTGCCCGAGAGGCGCTCACAGCGGGCAGCAGAGGGCTGGGGCGCGCCGCGGAGGAGGCATGCACCCGGCGGCGGGGCCACGGGCGGGCATCCGGGCGCTGGAGCGCGCGGCCAGGGGTGGGGGCTGGCTCTCGCGGTCACCGGTCTCGCCACCGGCACTCACCCTGCCTCCCGGCCGCGCGATCCGCCGCTTGGCTCGCTTCCCTCTGGAAGGGGCTCCCGGTGGGCGCCGGGCACCGTCCTCCGCCCCGGGGGCGCAGGCAGCGGCCGCGGTCCTTGAGCCGAGCGGGTCCCCGCGTGCGCCCCCCGCGCCAAGCGTATCCGGAGCCGCCGGACCCACGCAGTCCGGCGGAGCGCGGAGCGCAGAGCGCGAACTTGGGCTTGCTGCGCCCAAGCCGTTCAGAAACACAATAGGAATTCCAGCCTGACGTCAAGATCTTTTCAAACTGTACCCTCTTCTGGTGAAATTCTGCAAGGCACGCGCGGCAGCTGCACGGGAACGGGTTAACCCTTGGGCAGACGGGCACAGCTGCCGCGGATCGCCAGTCTCCAGCGGGCGGCTGCCGGCAGGCGCAGCGGGTCACCTGGGGCAGGCACCCGGTTTAAAGCCGCAAGCCGGCTTGGCCGAGAAGTTTCTCTCTCCCTGCTGCTCCACCAAGACTGAAAGAACGGCTGCCTGTTGCTCAGTCGGAAAACATGTCCGTGAAGGCCCCTTCAAAGGCAGCTCCGGAGACCACAGCCCTCCTGCATCTCAGGCTCACTCCCCGCCTGCCTGATAATGGAAACTGCCCTGCCCTGTCCACCCTGCCCTGCCCTGCCCGCCCTGCCCACCCTGCTCTGCTGTGCGTGATCCTTTTCAACCTCGCCAGCACTGTACAACGCAGACACAGTGTCCACCCTCTCCTAGAACAGAAGGGACTCGCCCAAGACCTCACAGTGAAGTGGGAGCAGAACTCAGCTTGGTCGCCCTTTAATCCAGATTGATCTCACGGCCCTTTCTAATGGACCTAGGTATTGAACAGCTTGAAACTCTGCCTTGAAGTCCTTGCTGGCCCCCCTTTCCCATTCTCTCAGGTCCAGCACCTCTGCCAGCTTCCAGGGCCCCTGAGTCTCTGTCTCCAACGTGCTGTCCTTCCTGCAGAGGGCCCGTGCCCCTCCCAGGCCAGCTTAGTAGCTCCGGTGCGTGCCAGCAGCACTGTGACAGCTTCCTGCCAACTGGAAGCACCTGTTTCTAGAGCACCTCAGCTTCAACTCTGCAAACTAGCAGGCATAGGCTGTTTTCTAGAAAAATTCTAGAGAGGGGGTGGCTGAGCTGAGCTTGGGGTTTAGGACAGAGAGATGGCTGTGCATGATACTGTCTGGAAGAGGAACTCATTAAACACATGTGCCCAGAACGACCCTAACATCATAGACTTCAGGTGACCATGACTTGGTGGCCAACGTCCATCAGTAGTGAGAAATGGACTGCTCTGGTGGTATGTAGACAAGGTGGAGGGTGGCAGGGCATGTAGGGGCAGGGCGGAGGGCATGTGGGGGAGCTCTATGCTGTTTAATTTTGTTGTGATCCAAAAATGACTCCAAAAAATCAAATCTATTGAAAATATATCGTGCAGCCAGGGTGTCAGTGTCTCTATCATGAAAGCAGTCCACACAGTGCTTGTACCTCTTTCACAAGATCCTATAACGGGGGATAGATCAGAACACAGCGTACAACCGAAGCATGGTTGGGTGAGACTTCTTTTTACAAATTTCATTTCACTTGCTCTTTTTTTTTTTTTTTTTTTTTGAGACTAGGTCTCGCTATTTTTGCCCGTGGAACCGCAGGCTCTCATTGCCCAGGGTACCTCAAACTCAAGCAAGCTCCAGCCTCAGCTTCCCAGGTAGCTGGGATTACAGGCGTGCGCCACCACGCCCAGCTATTTTTTTGGAACTAGGTCTCACTACGTGCCCCAGAAGGGACTCGAACCGCGATCCCTAGCCCCGGCCGCTTCATAGGCTGAAGCTTACAGGCACGAGCCACCGTGCCCGGCTCACTTGCTCTTAAGATTTTAAATGAGTGACCTGGCATGCCGGAGTAAGACACTAAGGGGAGAAACAGTTAACATGGGCCCCGGGTCAGGCAGGCAGTGCCCTTTCTCACTGACTTTGTGCTTTTCTCATGGAACCCCTGCAGAGTCTCTGAGGACACATTTAGACAGCAGAGTTAGAAGCAAGGTGTCAGGTGTCAGGCTTTCTGGGGAGAGCTCCAGCTGACAGGTAGCAGAGATGGAAGCCTGAAGCTGCCCCCTGCTGCTACGTCCCCTCCCCCCCATGTCACCTCTCAGGTCCTTCCCACCCAGCTGGTAAGCAGGCACACTGGGGTGGGCTCCAGGCCCATGTTGCTCTCAATGCAGGGCAGCAGCTGCCTCCCTGCACACCCCAAGTGTGTCTTCAGGACGTTTTCATGCTGCTTCCCTTCTCCATTGTCTTCAGCTGCTTCCTGATACCCACATGATTGTGTCCAAATTGCATCTTAAGTGTAAGCTTTCTTTAATGGACTTAAAACATCCACTCACTCAATCGTCTGTCTATTCAAATATTTATCGAGCTACAGTGGCACACACATGCGCACACACAGATACATCACACAGTCAGTGTGGTTAGGGAGAAGGATTCATGCTCTAATGGACATCTTTTTTGTAAGGAGCAAGTTGTTTGTAGTCATCCGCAGAACAGAGCTCTGTGGGTGGGGCGTGGGGGGGCTGGGTCCTGAATTTTCCTAGTGAGGGCACTGAGGGGTGGTCATCTGGCTAGAAAGCTGAGGGCCGCACTTACTAGGCACTGGGTACGTGACACACTCCCTCAGGCAGGTGGAGCCCTGGGATTGGAGACACCTGGAGGACCTCACCCCATCTGCTCACCCACTGGAAGAGGGCACCCTATGCAGAGGAAGGCAGGTAGTTGGGAGGTAGGGCTGGAAACAGACCACCAGGGGCCCAGTGCATCCATGAGGAGTCTGGGCTCTGTGTCCACTGCTCAGGTAGCACAACCAGCGTGTTTAGGCAGCAGCATTACTGAGGTGATGCAGAGCAGAACCATAACTGAGGCACAAATAAGAATGCTCTGGCAGCAGCACAGCAGTCACAGCAACCCTGGGTGTGTGTGAGGGAAAGGAATGTGGGAGTGTGTCCTTCGCAGAACGTAAAGGGTGCAGCTTCGAAGCCCCAAGGTCTTTGAGGGGGCTTCACTTGCCAGGGCTGAGCATGGTGGCAAAAAGGACAGGTCCTCTGGGCTCATGCATGCCTGCTGAGTCGGCTGTGGGAAGTCCCTGGGAGCTGAACAGAGATGGGTTTGGTGGGGAGACAGGTTGTCCGGTAACTAAAGGGTGGTCTTTGTTTCTTATTAGGATGTAGCTGGTTTCCCTCCAAGCCAGCATGGCGCATCCCAGCTTCCCTGAAGCCTCTCCCCCTATAGACTCAGAGCACTGGCTGCTAATAGGCCCCAACCAGAGTGCCCTTCTCCCCGACATTCATTCCCTAAATATCACTACGCACTGGGGCCCTCTCCACTTACCTGGCCAGAGCTTGCACATCACTTCTGCTGGTTCCTTCCTGCCTGTGCTCCCCCAGATTTGTTCTCCTACCTCCTCCCCTAGGGACCTAACTGTGCCCCTCCACTGAGTTCATATGTTGTAGCATGTTGAGGAGGGGACCTTCAAGGAGGTAAATTAGATCAGATGAGGTCAAGAAGGGAGAGTTCTGACCCCATAGGGCTGTAGCCCTCTAAGGAGAGAGTCTCTACCTGGGGTCCCTCTCTGACACACTCATAGAGGAAGTGCTCATTGAGGACACAGCAAGGAGGCCATCTGCAAATTGGGAGAGAGGTTGCACCAACAATCCTCGTGGCGTCTGTAGAGCAGCAAACAAATACCTTTCTACTGCCTGAGCCTATATCTTCAGTGCATAGTGCTCCATTATAATGGCTGGAGCAGGTGAAGACATGCTTCCTCTTCTCTCACTGAAGTCTTCTAGACCTCCCACTTGCTTCTCCCATATCCTCCAGGCCTCTGGTCATAGATCTTTCATCATCTGACCCATAGACCCTGACTGGGTGTTGTGAAGACTTAGACTGGTACACCATAGGTTAAAAAATAAATCCTGCTTGCTGCCTTCTTAGCACAGGTGGCTGATGTGTTGGAATTGGAGTGGAGCTCCATTGAGAATTTCCTGAAGGACTAAACCTGGGGAAAAGTCTGGATATTTGGGCTAAAAATGGAGTGATATATTCAGCCCTGATTTTATTTCCATCAGAATTGTACATTTTGTGATTTCATAGGGGGGATGAGGGAACACAAAACCTCCTATTAGATACAAAAAGAAGAAATTTTGACTCATGTGGGTTTTTTATTTAAATAGGAATGGGAAAAAACCCACAGTCTATTTAGGCATTATGAGATGTGAGTGTTTGTACTGCATTTTCGTTATTAAATATGTATTTCTTATTTGTTGAACAATAACATTTGGGACTGCAGAATGCTTAATTTCCATGGTGCTAATTAAAACCAGCACATGTGTATCTAAGTGATTTGTCTAGACAAGAAATGATGCAAGCTGTAATCTAGTCCTTTTATATGGAATAATTGGTTCTGTTCTGTTGAAATGTCTTTGTGTCTTGCTGAATTTAATAATACCTTTCATTAAGATTCAGAGTTCTGTTCCCCATCAAATATTTACATTTGATTATTTGCTGACACCTGAGCTGTCCACCTCCCACAGCCCCATGTGTGACTGGCCAGTGGACAGGCCAGCTCCTGTCTGAACCAAATGTCCTGGAAGTCAAGTGCAGAAGGCCCAGGTGCGGGGAGGGGAGTGAGGTGTTGAATGGAGAACTGGGGTAATGAGGAAAATGAGATAGATTAATCTTGAGGGAGATTTTGTCCCAACTCCTGAGCATTCTTATTCTCTATGCCTCAGTTTTCCAGGTACAAAATGAAACTAGTAACCTTTTCCTTCTGGAATATAAGACCTTAAAAGAACAAATAAAATAATGGGTATGAAAGGGCATTATGAGCTATAAGATGCTGAAAATGTGAAGCTAAGAGAGGAGGAAAGAGGTGAGGAGCAGGGGCCAGATGATGAAGGGTGGAAGGGAAGAGGAGGGAGCGAGGAGGAGGCGAGAGAAGGAAGAAAGGAGGGCAGGAGAGAGAGGAGAGGTTAGGGGAGGGGAGAGACCCAGGAGTTTCCTGGGTCCCATGCCACTGGGACTAGTTTCCTTTGAGTCTTTGTACCTCCCCTCCTCACTCCTTTCAGCTGTGACTCATCTGGGGGGTGGGGGGAGTTTGAGCATAGGATGGCTGTGTAGACCCAAGTCAGAGACTTTGGACCCAGACAGGTGCCTTGAGGCAGCCCCCCCCCCCACCTGCTCCCAGCACCCCGGGCTTCAGAGTGGGTGACTTTGACTTTCCAAAGGAAAGAAGATCACAGAAAACAGACAAGGGAAGGACTCACCCTGCAGCCTCACGGGTCTGGAGCGGGGAGGTTCCTGTTTTGAGCTTGCTTTTAAAGCACACTGAGAGCGTGAAAGGGAAGAAAATTCTATTTTA
Source organism: Uropsilus gracilis (assembly GCA_004024945.1). Taxonomy (NCBI): domain Eukaryota; kingdom Metazoa; phylum Chordata; class Mammalia; order Eulipotyphla; family Talpidae; genus Uropsilus; species Uropsilus gracilis. The sequence continues at coordinate 38,764 of PVHY01005990.1, forward strand.
AAAGAAAGAACAAGTTCTTTAGTACTTGTTCTTGAACTGCAAAGTTAATATATATTTACCTTAAAAACAATAAATGGGAAAGCCCCATATCTGCATCTCCCAACTCAACCTGCCACATGGAGGACCTGATCTCTGTTACTGTGTAGTTAATTGGCACAAACTCAACAGCTTAAAACAAGAAACCTTTATCTTACAGTTTCCTTGGAACAGGAGTCTGACTGAGGCTTAGAGGGGATGTGGCCGCAGCACCCCTTCCTCTGCACTAGGCCCCATTAACTGTGTGGCTGCCCATCTCTGGCCCTTAACAGAAAATAATCTCAAGCAAGAAGGAAACAAACCTCAATTTTACAAAAATGTACACGCATATCTATAAAGTAAACCAAATATCGCCAGTCACGCATGTCGAGAGAAGGCCGGCAGAACAGATGAAGGATACCCAAAAAAAAAAAAAAAAAAAAAAGCCCTATATATTTCTCTGGGTCTATATTTATTCCCTCAGATGTGCCTGTAGCTAATGTGCATGTCTCTACCCAGGAAGAGTCTGCAGGACCCACACAGCCCATCAGACTCCTCTCCCACCCTCTCCAGAAGACAGTGTGGAGAGTCAGTGAGGAGGAAGTTTGCTTCTCCTTTAAGGAAGGGAGAAAGAGCCAAGAAGTAAGTCTGTGGAGGGGCCTCTGGTGGCCTGTCCGTGTGTCCAAAATCATGTTACTACCCTCCCTCCAGGTTTCTTCTGTGCCCCATCTCAGTGAAAGTTAACCCTTCTACCAGTCACCCAGGTGTCTGGATCCTCCTTCACTTGTCAAGGTGAGCTTTTAAAATTCAAGTTTTTGCTGGGTATCCTTGGCTTCCAAGTCTTCGATGGCACCCCACTTTGCTCCAGGTCAAATTCAAGGTTCTTAATGTCGCTCTCAAGTCCTTCTTGACCACTTGAGCCTTGGCTCTCAAGCTCCCACAGTCAGTTCCTGGCTCCACAGTTTCTGACTGTACATCCTTCCTGGCCCCCTCAATCTGCTCACTTATCTCTTGGGTCCTCCATTCCTGGCCAGGGAAGGGGGGTGAGTAGGTACTATGAGATCAGATGAGGTGAGAAAGGACATGGTGTGGAAAATGGAAAGTGACTAAAGGTGAACTTGAGCACCATGGAAGGACAGAGAGAAGAAAGGGAGTAAAAAGAGAAAATTCCAGAATATCTTCTCATGTTTTGAAGAAATGTCATGTCAGCAGAACTTGATAATTACTGTCATTTGTGGGATGTTTCAGTACAATAGAGCCAAACAACTCTGACGGAAGCTTGTGCCCTCCTCCAGCATCCAGCTGCCTGGGGCTCATGGTGGCTCAGCGTTCTGATAAGGTAAGCAACAGGCCAGGCAGGTGCTCTGTGGTGTCTCAGGGTGCATAATTCACTGGCAGGAAATTGGGAAGGGTCCTTTTTTCTTGGGAGCTTCCTTAGTCTTATCACGGGCTGCCTGAGGAACAGAAGCTTCTCCCTTGGGTGGGAGTGACAATCAGGTAGGACTTCACATGTGTGGGCCCAGGGAGGTGCCAGGTTCTGGAAAGTCAAAGACCCAGAATCTCAGAGTGGGAAAGAAATGTAGATCAATCAATGGTCTAGCCCCAGTAGCCCTCCAGGCAGGCACTCATCTCCATTTGGCTTCCTCTAGGACTGGGGAGCTCATGACCTACAGGGAACGGGGAGAGGTACATAGCACTGCAAACACCCAGCATCTTCCATCCAAGCTAGAAGCTAGTAGAGCCTGGCCCGGCCTGAACCCACGCCTCGTGCCTTGTGTTTCAGAAAGCTGCTTCATGCTTTCAAAATACCCACAGATAAATAGCAGGGAGGTGTTAGCCACACGCGAAAGGTTTTCCAAAATAGATTCAAGACCTTGAGAGATAGATTTGATCTGGATCTGTTCAACCTGCAACCCTGGACTATATGCAAGGCTGCAGCTGGGGATGCTCACCTGCTCCAGCCTCCCTCACAGCTTCCCAGGTAGGCCACCTGGTGGGCACTGCAGACACTCCACTCCACCTGCCCTCAGCAGTGTGGCCTACATGGACAGTGGCCCCATACTATGCTATGCAGACCTAGCCTCTGCCCATGTACCACCTGAGCCCACTGTGTCCGTAGCCAAGCCTCCCCAAGCACATCCGGGCAGATGGAGCCAGGCATGGTTCTGGTTTCTGGTAGCTGCCCAAAGGGGCTCAAAGATGCAACCCAGAGCTGAATAACCAGGAGGATAAGCTTTAACCACAAGAGGCAGGAAGTCAGAAGGGGCTGGCAAGAGAATTTCTCGCCCTTCTAGAAACCCTGACCCCAGTAGGTTGTTCTATGGTACCATGAGTTGTCCCACTGACGACTTTGATGTCAGTTCCACATGTCTTAGGGGCTGGGGCCTGCCTGGTCCTGCTTGGCATTTGTCACATGAACAACAACATGCTGACAAAGAACCAGGAATAGTGGAGCAGGTGAGCAGTGGCAGATCTGCTGAAGGGGAATGAGATCCTGGCCTTTTTGTGGATGGAAATATCCTACAGCAGCAATCACGTGGGGGAAGGAAGACAAGGAGAAAGGAGGGAGCAAAAGTGAAAATATGGTATATTCTTCAGGCTTTAGGGGGTATGCGTCTGCTGATAGATATCGGCTTGATCATCTGACACTGTAATCAAATCATACTCTAGCCCCTGCTCATGGTTCCAATCTTATCAATGAGACGTTCCACTGGTCAGTCTCTGGGATGCAGTGTTAGAAGCCATACATCCATCATTGGCCCCCTGGGTGTTCCCAATCATGCCTTATGGTACATACTCATTGGCACAGGGCAACCAGACGTCCTGCATCTATCTAACCTAAAAGGAACCCTGTGGTGCTGGTCTACGACATTCTGTTAGCTTTGCTATCTGATTGGTTTGCTCTGACTTGCACTGAGCCAAGCTGCACGTATGTAGCTAGATGGTTCAGCAGACACACAGGTATTCACTCCCTCCACCCCCTATCACTTCCTCTCACTCTCACTCTTGCTCCCCTCCCTCCCTGCAAGAGTCTTGGGTCTTCTCTTCAGGTGTCTAGGCTAAAACAGAGCCATTCCTGAAGAGAGCTAACCCTTTGCCTCATAAACCCTCATGTGAGGGAAACATGGACACATTCTCCACTCACAGGCCCTGTCCTTGATGACATCATCTCAGTGGCACTTTCTGTTTCTCTCTGTGTCCTCGGGCTGTGTGGCAGTTGATGACTGCATGCTATGTTAGGTCCAAACACATGCCAGGTTACATCACCACTGATAGAATCCCAGAGCTCGTAACCAACTGTGGGATTGTGTCCATATATGCTGAATACACGTTGAAGTCCTAACCCTGCTACCTGTAAAAGTGACCTTATTTGGACGGAGGGTTTTGCAGATGGAGTCAATTTCATATGAGCTATGAATAGGGTAAACTGATTCCAATACAATGTCCCTTGAAGACTCATGTCACAGTGCCCCTTTCCCCACCTCTCGACACAAGAGGATTCAGCTCCAGGAAAACACATGTGGCTTCTAATACCAGTACCCTTTTCTTTTGCACAAGTCATTTAACCCCTCTGAGTCGATGTGCATGTCTGCCAATTAGATGTATCAGAATAGAAACCAGATGATAAAGAGGTGAGAGGCATGGGAGATGATGAATGTAAAAACAAAACTAAAGGTGGAGTCCAGCAATCCTCACTGTTGGTCTCATCATGGCCAGGTCAGCCCACCTGTGGATGGCCAAGTTGGCATCTTTCAGAATAGGAACAAAAACCCTGGTCACCCCCATGACCTATAAGACTCTGACCTTCTCAAAAATCCATTTGCCATTTGATATTTAAATGACTGCAGGGATCCCAAAAATAACTTCTCATAAACAGCTTCCAAGGTCATCTTCTCTTTTTTTTTGTTACGTGCAGAATAAATATGGAGAGCAGAGCAACTCTTACCAAATAGCCTCTTCTGCCCACAGGAGATTCTCTTGACTCAAGAGGAGCAAAGTGAAATGTCAACTTCCAGATTAGGCATTAATGTGGGTCCGTTCATTGAACACAATAGGCTCTGTAGTTCATCAGGCGTCGGCATGCAGGCTGAAATCAAACATGTAAACTCAGGGGCACCAGCCTGGAAAAACACCACCTGCGTCTTGGTTTTATGAGACAGATTTCTATTGAATCCCTTCAAGTCAGAGTTCTCTCCAAGGTGCCACGCACATCTTCAAGAATGTTTTTTATGCTGAGGGTGGGATCCTGCTCTGGTGCCAGTCCCTTGCTTTGACAAGTTTAATTATACCCTTGATCAAAGGGAAACATCTGCACGCGGCAGCCCAGGCAGGGGGTGGCGGAGGCTGAGCTAGAAACTCTAAATGGCGGCAGGGCCTCCCTGGCCTGGCAGTCCCCTCCCCCGCTGCAGCGCAGCCCCCCATGTCTGCAAAGGACAGCTCCCTAGTCTTGGAGCTCCTAGGGCCTTGGAAGGGCAGGCTGCAAAAGGAAGCCCCCAGACTCATATTTCTCATTTCTCTTTGCACCAAAAGTTGGGTCTGTGGAGGTGTTGCCTGCACGAATCCTACAGGCCATGCTGGAACTGTAGCGGCTCAGACACTCGCCCGGGTTGGAAGTGCTTTCCCACTTCATCAGTCTGTCTTCCCCTCTCCATTGTGGATGATGTCTGCTGCTGCCCTGGGAATGTTAATGTGTCTGATTGCAGGCTGCCTCCTTGCAGTGCTGCTCATAGAATAGAGGCCGCTTGACTTGATTTTTAATTTAAAAAAATCTGAGTCTGAAATCCACCCGGAATAGTCAATTTGTACTCGGTGACATTTAAGACCATCCTTGGTTCTCTCCACCCAGACTCAGGTGAATGTTCACCAGACGGACAGTACGTTCCTACACCAAATGGCCTTGAGAGCAAGGCGGGGTGGATGGATGGCCTGCCTGGGGTTCTCCTATGCTGGGCTCCTTTTGCATCTGGGACTAGTTTCCCTGCTATCAAGCGGGGGCCTCTTTTCCCAAACATCTGGTCCCATATGCTCTTGGCTCTGAAATACCAACTAGGGGTCCCAGAGTTATGGACAGAATGTCTGGTTCTCCCCATAATCATATGTCGAAGCCCTAGCCCACAGCGTGGCTCTTTTGAGACTTTGCCTCTAAGGGAGTTGTTAAGGTTACAAGGACCTGAGGTGGGTCCTGATTTTGGAGGCCTAGTGCAGAGACACCACCGAGGGGCTAGACCTGTGGGCTCCCTCTGGGCACTGAGGAAATGCCCCTGAGCAGAGGCCAAGCCTGGAAAAGGGGCATCACCAGAAGATAAACCTGCCACCACCTTGATCTCAGACTTGAAGCTTTCGGAACCAAGAGCAAAGAGATCCCCAGTGTTCAAGCCCCCGGTATTTTGTGTTGGCTTCCCAAGCAGACTGAAACACGAGGGTGGCCCTATTTTCACAAATGAAGGAAGCAATGTTCGGAAATGTGCTCAGACTTAAAGGATGAGTGAGAAATTGACCAGCAACTATGAGAAGGGAGAACTTTGCAGCTTGTAGCTCAGGACAAGGAGATGAAGAGAGATGAGAGACCAGGGCATCTGGACCACAGGTAGTGCCTCAGGGGTGAGGACTGGGGTGCCATGCAAGGCAACTTCACTTTAATTAAAAAAATGGGCAGATAGTCTGGGATGAATATATAAATGAGCCTAATTCAGGGAACTCCAACTTATGAGCAGTGGGTGACTCCAAAGACAGCAGACTAAGCCCATCAGTAGGAGCCACCTCATGAGAAACACCTGAAGTCCTGTCAACCTGTAAGGTTGACTGCAGTCAGCTGGAGAGCAAGGCCAGCACACACCCCAGTGAAAGGCGCTGGGGACGCCTTTAACACTGCAAAGTGGGTTCTGGTGTGCATAGGTACTCTCACCTCATTTGGAGTGTCACATCCTTTTCCTTTCTCTCTGCTGTTTTCTGTTATCACCCTGCTCTCAGCAAGTTCCTCAGAGAGCCCAGGGCCCCAAGCTGAAAGATAATGGAAGAGAGTCCCCTGGTTTCATTTGCACCTGTCTTCCAGCCTTGGGATCCTTATTCCCAGTGGCCCTGTCTTTTTCTGCCTTTGAATCAGTGCCAGGAAGGACAGTCCCTCTCCCATGCAAACAGACACTTCTGTTTTTCTGGGCGGCCACCACAAGAATCTTGAGTTTGGGGATTAGAAGAAAAATGTCATCTAGGCTGATTCCCTAAACCTCCCCCATTACAGAAAAGTCCCTTCAATGCTAATTGCTGACTTTTTCCAGTTATCAACCACCCCCACCACCTCCCAAGCAGCTGGGCTTAAAAACTGTCTGCTGGCTGTGCCCTGGGCTTGGCGCCTTAACCCTTTCATCCCCTAATGCTGCACAGGTGCAGATGAGAGGACATACACATGGCCTCCTGAAACCACAATTAGTTGCCAACCAGTATGTGCAAGACTGTGCATGCCCAGTGGGATCCATCCCCGCCCTTAAGCATAATGGCCCCTTGGAAAGACAGTGCGTGAACAAATCGATCCACCAAGCATGCATGGAATCACACCCTCACCAATGGAGGACTTCATCCCTTTAACAGAGGTAGCTTAGTCCTCAATGAGCTACAGCCCACCTCTCTTGGGGTCCTCATGACCACCCCTCGACATGGCAGAGCAGGGAGTGAGGACAGGTGGGTGAAGTCCCTGGGGTTTTTTGGGTAGAAGGCAGGCCATCTCTCAAAGCACCAGTAAAACAAACCTTTCATTTGTCATCTTGACAGTTTGCTCCAAATAAACAGCTGAACAAATAAACCTTGATTTTAAAGGGTTTTAAAATGGAAGCAGAGACAATTTAACCATGTTTGACTTCTGTAAAAATTAAGTCATTTGAGCTCTAGAGAGGTCTGTTTCCTGCCTCCTGGGGTTCATCGACTTTTAAATGAATGTTGCTAAACACCCCAAGTTGCCACAACACCCCTGAAGGACAGCTAACCTGAAATATCGAGAGGTGGCTTTAAACTCTCAGAAAGACACTGAGTAACTGGAGCCCCAAGGCACTGTGGTGGGTGGCCAATTGAGAAAACAGTTCCACCATTTCTCAGAATGTCAGACACCTCCCTACTCAGATCCAGTCATTCATATCTAGGTGATGGTCCAGAGAAATGAAAGTGCTGTTGACAAATGATCTTAGAAACTGCATTTGTAATAGCCCTCAATCAGAAGGGCCCGAATGCCCTTCCACAGGTGGCTCAGCTCAGGTAGGTGGGAAGCAAGCCTGTTGGCTTCCATAGCAGGAATTCAGCAACCAGAAGAAATGAGCCACAGCCTCAGTCAACCATAAGGAAGACTCTTTAACAGCATTCTTTGAAAAGGAAGAATTCAAGTGTGAAAAACTGCTGTAGGATTTCATGTATATGCCCCTCAGAAAAAGGTAAAACCTCAAGTTGAGAAGACCAAGCAGAAATCACCAGGGCGGAGGAAGCAGGAGCAGCTGACACATCCAGATGAACCAGAGGGAAGTTTGTGGATGAGGCAAAAACCCTTCTCTTCACTGTGATATTCTCACCACACACGTTTGGCAAATCTCACAAAATTATACTCCTAAATTTTAGAGCACATCGATTCCATCTCAATAAACCTGACTCTAGAGTTTTAAAATATTTTCATATTCAGAGAATGTTTCCTGTTTTTAGCAAAAGTTAATCACCAAAGTGAGAGAAAGGAAGTCTTGTTTATGCTAATTTCTTCCGATTAATACATGGTTACATGCTCTGTTTTTATAAGGAAAACTATAAATAAAGAGAAATGTTGTGCTCACATGCTGTACTATGTATGTGGTGCCTGACAAAGAACTTTGTGAGTCCTTGTTTATCAGAATAAGAACAGGAAACGGGGGTCAGTGGTGTCCCCCTCACCAAGTCTCCTTGGCACAGGAGGCAGGCTCAGTGTCAATAGTACCTGCTTCATAAATAAGAAAGTGGCATTACCAACTTGCTAAAAGTCACACTGCAGGCTCCTGGCCAATCTTGAACTTGAATTTGTGTCTTTTTACCACAGAGAAAATTGTCCATTTTCTTAATCTTTACCTCACAGCAACAAAGTGAGATGCATGGGGCAGAGCTAGGCAGGTAATTGTGAGCCCAGTTGAGGGGAACCGATGAGCAGGAAGAAAAGTTGTTTACCGACCTGTGGTCTATTTCGGGTGTTTTCCACAAACCAGCTCAGGAGATGTGAAAACGCCACCCACATCCCAGCGCCTGAGCCTGCGAGGTGGTGCGGGCCCAGGTGTGACAGGAGCTGGCACAGACCAGATGCTGCACTTCTGCAGCCTCTTTGCTCGAAGGGCTGTGAGGAGAAAAAGGCCCCTCAGGAGACAGATAACCTGGATCCAATCCTTGCTTTGCCTCTGTTAAGCTTCTCAGCTCTGAACAATAACCATTTGCACAATTTTTGTGAAAATAAAATAAGGTATCAAAGCTGCCAGACTTCTAAAGAGGTGAAGAAAGGAGTGCTACCAGCCCTGCTTTCATTGGTGAGTTTGTTTGGCGTGTGTCTTGCCAGCTGGACTATGGGCTCCCTAAGGGTAGGGGTGGTCTGTTTTCTTGAGTCCTGGGTCCCAGCACAGGGGATCCCAGAAGTGAGTGTTTGCTAGTCAACCAGAGAGCAAGAATGATCCTGAGGGCCTGTTCTCTGCCCATCCTTCTTAATCCTCAAGCTACCCCCTACTCTCAGGGTCACCAGCAGCATCCTGGCACTGCTCACCTCTGCCTGCTAAGCTGGATCTATGCCCATCCCCACTGCCCAGTGTCTGACAGCTGAGGAGGGGAGGGCAATCACCACACACTGCCCTTGGGCACTGACAGCATTCCAACCTTGGAATATCCTAGTCACTGACTGAAGCCCACTGTAAACCATCACAGGAGAGCCCACAGGAGGAAGCAGGTGGGATGAGGTGTAACTTCTTCAGTGCTTCATATGGTGGGAAGGACATTCCTTTCCTTTCATTCATGTGGTAAGTCAAGTGTTTCACCTTCCAGAAAATTTACAATAGATAGTGTAATATACCCATAAAAAGCAAAAACATGTGCTATGAGAGAGAGAGATAGTGAGTACCTCTACTCACCTGTTTGGAAATATGGGGACCAAATAAAAATTTCAAATGTCTACATTTAGCAAGTATATTGTTAAGGGACAAGTTAAACTCCCTCAAACACAAAGACCCAAATCACAAAAGAGTTTATAATTTTATTTCGTAACTCCAGAGTTGAATTCTACTCCACAAGGTCATTCAGGGAATCACTTTCCTTCTAAGTTATTTTCTCATCCCCTTCCACCAGTAGCCTCTATAACCAGCATTTGTGATGATATGCCCTCCCTATGACTATGCAAACCTGGCCCAGTGGGTTTGCGCATGTGTGAGTGGGCTCACTGGACCTGGGATGGAGTAAAAACATCATGGTGGGGGGCGTGGGGATGGGTACCACAGAGGTGGGAATAAAAATATCAGGGAGAGAACCCAGAAGAAGAGCATGACGAGTTGGCCTCACTGGAGTTTTATAGGGATGAATTCACCTTTTCCTCTGCAATGAGGTGGTGAGGGTCACAACAGGCATAGATTCTTGCAGTGATATAAAACAGCTGAAGCAAATTCGGGGTGCTAGAGACTATGAGAGAAATCCCAAAGGAGTGCTCTCTGGGAAGACTATCAGAAACCTAAATACATGGAGAGGAAGAAACCTCGGGTCATGCAGGTTGACCATGCATGCCCTAGTTTTCCCAGGAGTCAGATGAAGCCCACCAGATCACACAATTTGCATTGTCTGTTAAAATAAGTACTTGGGCTGGTAAAAATGGTATCTTCCCAAAGTGCTATCTGACAAAGACTTGGTTTTAAAATGAAAAGGAATTCAAAATTATAGGCAAGATAGATAGACTATGTTGACTGTAGCATGTTAGAAAAATCTTTGCAATCTATGTCATCTTAGAGGTAGCAGTAAATAACAGACTCTAAAAAGAATTCAACCCAGAATCACATCACAAATAGAGATCCAGCAGCACTAAGTCTGCTAAGATATGTATTGCTTAAGCTTTGGCCTCTGCATAAATACAGTGTCATAAAATAGTGTCTGGATATAGGCAATGTCTCAAGGCTGGCAGGTGTCTCACCAGGACCATAACCTCTTCTGCCTATTGCCTGGCCATCCCCTGGCAAATTCACTGTCCATCAGGTGAATGCTGGATCCTCAGAACCACCTCTGTAGCCCAGACCAGGAAAAGCATAAGAGTGAGTAGGCCAAGCAATTTGTGCATTAAGAAATAATTTGGAAGTTACATACACTCCTCTCAAACTCCATGAATGTCAGTCGTGGACAGCGAGCTGCAAGGGGGCCAGTGATGTGGCCTCTAGTGGTGGCTGGTGTGCTGGACTGAGACACAGGGCTCCCGCTGCCAAAAGAAAGAAGGGCGACCAGCAGACTCAGCTCCACAGCTGAACAAGGACTTAAGAGATAAACCAGCTGAAGGTCAAGGAATACGATGCTCATGAAGCTGCTGGCTGCCACCTTCGCAGGACTCCAGCCTGCAGCCTCTGCAACCCCAGGAGCCGTTCCACTCTGGGCACTGAGGCCCCACAACTGAGCCACCTTCAGCTCTCCCAGGGACACTCATATCCTCCCACCTCATTTATGAGTCTGCATAAATTCTTGAGCACCTCCCCAGCGGGGCATGTTAACAATCCAGCTATTAAACTGACATAATCCTCAAATATTCTGTCTGGAAAGGGACTCAGAATTGTTTGTTGGCTACAACTGCCAGCACAAGCCGCCACAGACTGGCCAGCTTACACTAGCAGTGGCATCCTCTCTCCAGACCAGGGGCACCAATACCCCACGTCAGCCAGGTGCTGGCCCTCTGGGGCTAGACACCTTCCTTGTTCTTTCCATGAGGCAGGGCCCCAACCCCTGGGGCTCCTAGGCTTGTAGCTGTACCCCTCCACAAGCCTGTCTTCATTGTCCTCCTTTGAGCATCTCAAATCACTGTCCTCCTCAGGATACACTAGCCATTCAGTCTAGGGCCCCAGAGCTCAGTATGACCCTCCGCTCTTGATTTGGTTGCATCTGCAAGGACCTTATTTCCTAATAAGATAGCACTCACAGATACCAGGGGTTAGGGTTTCAGCCTGTCCTTTTGGGGACACAGTTGTATGGAGATAGTGGCGGGGCGTAAACGTGTTCTTGAATCAAGCATCTGTTACCGTCCAGGTGTTGGACTTAGAGCTGTGTATTTTCTGGAGATCCACCCAAGCAACCCTGTGGCCCCAGGATTACAATCTGCAGTTTAGAGATGAGGAAACCAAAGCTTAAAGAGGACGAGTGTCCCACAACTTGTGGCAGAAGTAACAGTCACCCCCCCCCGAAACCCACCTTTCTGATAGATCTAGTCCCACAGTGCCGAACCCACCGTGCCCTTCTCAGGCCCTGAAGCCTCCATGTCACTGAAGGGTAGAAACCTACCAAGTCTCCTAGCATGTCCCACCAAGCAGCCCAGTCCCCAGCCTCTGCCCACAGATGGCTTTGAGAACTGGGCTCCTGGATCCCTGCAGTATCCCTGGAATTCTCTGTCCACTGCGAACTGGGCCACGGGGTGAAAAGTGACTATGGGACCAGGACACCAAGCAGAAGCTAGGCGGGGGAGGGGCTGCATAGCTGGAGACTGGGCTGGTGGCCAGGGAAGTGCTAGGAACTTAAGGCAGGAATCCCAGCCTGCCTCCACAGAACCACTCTCAGAGGGATAAGACCTGGGACCTGAGGGTAAGGGTAATGCCTCCTGGGAGGGCTCTCTGTGCCCCAGAAGCCACATTAGGTGGGCGTAGACCCAGCACCACAGGCCTGAGTCTTTGTAATAAAATGGTTAATATCTCCCTTCCCCCAGAAAATTTAAGTTCATTAAGAGCAGCGACTACACCTGTCTGTTACCAAGCCCAGCACATAGTAGGTGATCAGTAAGGCTTGATTGATTGACTTCTCCCCAGGGGTATCTAAGACCTGCCAAGAACCAAATTAGGCCTCTTCCCCTTGGCTTCTCAGCTCACCTTAGTGACTTTGAGGCATAGGCTTGGTTATCCTCACTGTGGCCTCACACACACACACGCATGCACGCACACACACACACACACAGAGTTTGCCGCCCCTCCCAGACACTCTGCTCTTGTCTCAAAGTCACAGAACCTCAGGATGGGAGCAATAATCAGGCCCTGAAAAGCTCGACCTCTGCAGCTCGCAATAAGCAGCAGGCCAGAAGCTGATCCTCGTCTGAGACCACTCTGTGTGGTTCCTGGGGCTCCGTGGCTGCTCCCTCCTTACAAAATCTGGTAGCTGTGATCTGGGCCCCATTTTACCTCAAAGGAAAGTGACCAAAGGGGCTGATAATGTGCATCCATGCTTCAGCTACAGGGGCAGGGCAGGTCTGGGCCAGGTCTATTGGCTCCTGAGCCCCACTCCCTCTGCATCTGTGAACTTGACATGAGCATTGCTGCCCACTGAAATGTGCCCCCACCAGAAATAAGTGGTTGAAACCCTAAGCACTATGTGCCCGGATTTGGATCTGGGACCTCTACCCAGGTGGTTGAAGCCGACAGGGTCATGAGGGCAGAGTCCCGATCCCATAGGCATGGCGATAGCAGGAAGGCAGGAGGTTCTCCCCCAACACACCTGCACCTTGACCCAGACTTCCAACTTGAGACCCGTACGAAGCTGAAATCACCCAGTCTCACTGTTTCGTGACAGCAGCCTGAGCAGACACACAGGGTTTTTAAGACCCTAAAATAGCTCAACATGGAATGGAGTCACTCTTGCAGACTCCCTTCTCCCCTGTTCAGTGTTTAGAGGGGAAAATAGCTCTAATGCCTCCCAAGGACACCGTGGCATTTACAGAGGGACTGAGAATTTCCATCTGCCCAGGTTCTGTTAGTTTAACTCCTCATAAGGAGTTTATGGGACACATGCACCCGCAGACACTGCCAGAACCCCTCAAGCAGTTCTTCCCATCTGAAGGGCCTGCCATTGCAAGCACAGCCCCGTTGGCCCTCTTGGCAGCCTGTGCTCTTCATGGAACCACACCCCCCCAGCCCCTACCACTCACACACATGGTCTGTGCCAGCACCCCTCAAGAAGTTGCCATCCCCTCAACTGTACAGCTAGAGAAATCAGGGGTAGAGGCCCTTTCTGATGGAGTTAACAGCCAAACTTGAACTCTGTCCCTGATCTTACAACTCGAAAACCAATTTTCCCAGGTCAATACACAGTCAACCCTTTTGCTAAATATTCACACTTAACACAATGTGAGAAAGCATGCTGAAGTCAATTTCGTTAAATGATTGAACCAACTCAGGGTACACAATTGAAAACACTGGGGAGTGGAGGGGTGAGAGGAAGAGGGTGAGAGAGCACGCTCCTCCCTCTGTCCATTTGAGCCATCTGCAGACCAGGCAATATTGCACTGTCCAGCAGTCACCACTGGGACTGCACAAGGCCTTGGGGAGGGACTGAGACTCAGAGTAACACCAGGAGAGCCCCTAGGCCCTCCATGTATTGCCTTGTGTCCTCTGAGTGGCACTGAGCAAAGCCCCCTAGGTGTGCAAGCACCTTAACTGCAGCCACATGGCTGGTTCTTTGACCACCAACATGGCTCCCAGGTCCCCCGTGCTGAGCTCATAACCATCCACCTTATAATTCTCCAGGTTGGCTGAAGTCCAAGTCCTTGTGTTCTCAGGCTGCTTCATCTTTTATAAAGAGCTGCCTGTGCCTCCTCTCATTTATGTGCACGGTACATAAACTGCTGTCATCAGCACCATCTCACAGAAAAGCAAGATGGGGCTGGGGAGGTGGGAGACCAGCACTGATAGGGGCTCTGGACGGGGAGGTGATCAGGTAAGAAGTCATGCAGGGTAGAGTAGTAAATCTGCACACACATTGTTTATGGCCTGTCTACTCTGAGTTAATCGCCAACCCAAAAACACTTCTGGAGGAGTGCGGAAGCCAGTGCTATCCAAAGACTGGCATTGGCATCCTGGGTGCATGAGGCATTCTGGGGCCTGGATATATTATAGGTGGTTAACATCAGTGAAAGCCTGTCTGTCTATTGCTAAACTGTCTTAGTTCAGCTCACTACAAAAAAACAACTGGAAATGAGATGCTAAGGTGGTTTCATTAGGGTGTTAACCACCACCCCCATCTTCCAGGTTGCTGACTAACTGATTAAAGTGCACCTTAAAGATTCAACTCATGTTTCTGTCCTATTGGCTTTCGGTGATGACAGGTGGCCCGAACTCTGGTCTTCCGGTTATAGCCTCAGGCCAGTGACTCCAACATCAGCCAACTCTTGTGAGCTCGGATCTCCCTGGCCCCTAATCCAGTCCCTCTCCCCCCAGCAATATTTGTTAGAGCAAATATACTTAGTGTCAAGGTCAAGGTCACGCTCTGTGTCCAACAGCAGAAAGGAGGATGGGGCCTTCATTCCTACCCCAGACCCCATTTGGGCTTGCCGCAGACGCTGCTGCTGAGTCCCCCACCCACTTCCTTCTACTTCCTCACATATCCTAAAGCCTGCATGTCTTCAACCAAAATAACTTAAAATACATTTGATGATTCACAGCAAAGAATAGAGTGGCACCCCAGGATCTTCACAGATTATTGGTTTTGCCAGAGCAAACCCTCCTGGCTTCCAGCATCACACACATCTTCAGAAGTTTAAAGGCTTTCAGCGTCTCAGTCCCTGCTAAATTGGAAGCGGGGTTCAGAGGCAGGTTCTGAAGGGTCTTGTAGAGCAGGCCCCTGGGAACAGACACACTTTCACTTTTTACAAAAATGTCCAAACTGCTTCATTTCTCAACAAGGGATCTTGCATTCACCAGGGCATGGAAGGGATAACACACAGATTTACATGTAATTCTCTTACAAATGTTTTTCCCCCAATATCTAATTATCCCATTCAAACCTGAGTACATTGTCTTCTAAATTCCTAAGTGGTTTAATAATAGAATCGCTTCATTAACTCTGCTCCATGCTCAGAATCAAGCAAAACATTTAAAGAACAGCTAGAAAACCCAGCAAGTATGGCCATGCACCCTGAGTTCTAAACATATGTGAATATAGCCCCCGGGGCTCCACTGAAGTCATTGCTGGCAGCCCTTCGGGGTGGAGAGGATTGTCCCCACTCACCCCTCCCCTTCCTCACAGCTTGAGGGGTTCTGCCTACTCAATCCACATCTGCTGCTCTATGCCCTCACAGTTATAAGGGGCCCTTCCTGCTGCCCCAGTCTCATCCTGGGCGGAGGGGGAGGTTTCCTTCATCCTCTTTCCTTCTGCAGATGTGTTCTGATTCCTAGTCAGCCCTGCTCCCAGGCAGCATCCAAGCAGAAAGGGGGTTGTGCTTTGTGGGTGGGTCTCCCTGTACCAGACCCTTCCTTGCATCTTCCCTGAGGCCTTCTCCTTCTGTCTGCCAATGGACCCTCTGTCTTTTCTCTTGCAGATGGCATGGACTGTGTGAAGGTTTATTTAGATACCACACATGTTTCATGGTCACTGAAACTAGCCCCCCAAAGCTGAAAGCCACCCTAAAACTAGCCCTGCACTCCTCTGCCCATAGCTAGGCTATGAACCAACTCTAACCACTTCCTGCCACTCAGCCTGGCTGGCTAAGTCAGGTGGCCACTCCTTTGTTACAAGGCAGGAGCAGATGGGAACGGGGAATGCAGAGTTGACCAGCTTGCTTCTCCTGAGTGATTCTGTTTCTTGAGATAAAGACAAGGCGCAGGCCCGGCCAGCCCTTGTCACAAGGAATCTGACCTCGGAAGCACCTGCACCCCAGTCATGTTTGGACAGAATCACCTCCACCATCGACCTTCAGTCAACTCTGCATTCCCCGTCCCCATGTGCTTCACCCAACCAGACTTTGCCCACTGCTCACTCCTCAGCCAATAAAACTCAACTCTTATTTTTCTCTCAAGTCCCTCTTACTAACATGTGACATAAGCACATCCCTGCAACCATTAGGAAAGACAGACCAGAGCCCACAGGCTCTGTGCTCTGCCTTGCCTTCCCTAAATCTTGGGGGCACATTGTTGGAATTCATGTTCATCAAAAAGACAGCCCTTAATTGCTTGGTAACAGTAACCAGGGGCTTTTTCAAGTCATTGTAGTAAAATTCTTCGCATGGCTATGATGTCTGCATTATCACCACTGGATATGGCCTCCCCTTTTGGTATGGGGGAGAGGGCTGCTCTGTTTCTCCCTTTGACCCCCTCAGGTCTCTCTGCTGCCCTGTTTCTAACCCTTCATTCTGGACACGAGCAGCTGCTGGCCTCTGCACCTGCCTTCTCTCTCTGCCCATCATCCCTGTCCCTGGCCTGGTGCCATGCACTCATCAGAACAGTGGTGGGGTCCTCCCTCCACCTGTGACCCCTTGATGTCCAGCAGAGCCCCTGGTGCCATCTTTGGACTGTGGGCCCCAGAGCAGCAGCCACATTGTCACCTTTCCCTTGGCTGACACTTGATCAGTGCCAGGCTTAACACCAGGCACGTGAGGGAGCAAATGAAGGAAGAAGGGGCTGTCCTTTTAAAAGCGCTAGTTCTCTGCACATTAGCAGAACTTCCTCTAGGTGTTTGCCGGTGTCACTGCTGACATGGTGGGGGACAAACTTGTCCTCTAAAGCTGTTGAGGACACTTGTATATCATCGGTATGTCAGGCCACCCTGAAAGCCACCCTGGGCCCCACAAACAGGAGTGCTGACACCTCCCGCTAGGGGTCAGTGAGTCAAGATTGCTGCTCTCCTCTCAATGACTTTCAACCACATCCTCCACCGTGTAAGGTCGAATGGGGTCAGGTTTGCCAACTGTTCTGATCCCAGGGAGCTCGTAGCCCCCAGGACTGGAAGGACCCAGAGGACTCGGCCAGGAAGGGGTGTGGGAGTTTCATAGGCGAGGTGACCCTGAGAGCTGGACTCAAGGGCTCCCACACTTCCACTAAGCTGTCACCAGCATCCCACCTAGTGGCCACCATGTGTGAAGTGGCAGCATCCCAGGGTCTCCCCTTGGTCAGGAAGCAATTCCCCAGGACCACTCTCCCAACACGCTGCCCACCTGCACAGTGCATCCCATGTTTACAGTCACTGGCAAGGGAAATAGACTTGTCCTAGCAAGGAATCCCCTCACATGCTGGGGCAGCAAGGGAGCCCCAAGTAGCACGCAGACCCCCTCCCCGTCTGAACATGATCTGGAGGAAGAGAGCAGGAGTCAGAGGCAGAGTAGTGGCCCAGGTGGAGGCCCCCAAACACCCTTGATCCTCCTAACACTCTTGAGCCCCCCCAACCCCTGTAGTCCCCAGATGCCCTGACGTGCACTCCGTCTCATGCAATGAGCCTCATGTGCAGCCTCCAGAAATCTGGGTTCTCCCTGGCTCTCATGGCCACAGGCAGATCATGTAACCTCTCTAACTGACTTCTTGGCTAAGAAGCTGCTGTAACCCTGAAGCAGCTGAGGAGGTCTCAGGTGAGAAGAGATGGCACATGCAAGGCAGAATCTTATCCCACTTGCAGGGGCCTTCTTGTCTCGAGACAGATGGAAGATGATGGTGACACTGGTGCAGTTTACGCTGACACCAACAAAGGCTATTTTGGGAGGAATGGTTACTAAGAAACATGCGGCTCCGGTAACCCTGACAACCATAGGTAAGAGGATGAGGGTGCTTTGGCTTCCCATCTTCCCTTTTCTTTCCTCCTCGCAAAGCATGATATCTGGCAGGTCTGTTGACCAGGCACCTCCCAGATCTGAGCAGAGCCCGGCAAACCTGCCGTCAGTGTGTATGGGCTGAACTGGTTTTAGAAGCACACAGGTGACTCCCTGCCTCTGAGGTTACCATGGAAAGCACTTGTCTCCCTTCTTGGTGATCCTACACCAGGCCATCCTCACTTCTGTTTCCCAGAGCTCACCAAACCATGCATGGGGGTCAGAGGCACATTTAGCAGACCCAGGTTAGCCATGCATGCACATAGAACAAGAAGATACAACAATTATACTCCCTGCTAAGCCCCAAGTGTCCCAACAGTGTTTTATTTTGAGTACCTATAGAAGACATTAGCCACTATAAATAGATACAGGAGGATATTTATAACCAGGGTGTAGGATGTAAAAGCTAACAGTGTGCCCACAACGCAGCTGAAATGCCAGAACTCAAGCTATACCCTGGAGCCCTTGGGGTGCTGACATGGCCCTGCTGTGCTTTTTACAGTTTGACCAAGTTTGTAGCCTTGAAGATATATCTGGTTTTGCATATTTTTTAACTTTACCTGAGTGGAAGAATAGCTTCTCCAGTCACTTGGTTTTGTTTTTGTTTTTTTGCTCCACTGTCCATGCCTGAGATTTATCCTCCATAATGAACATGTCTGTAGTGTGTCTGTTTTCATAGCTGCATAGTATTCCATTGTGTAAATCCTGTCGGGTACTTATTAATCCTTTCTTCCACCAATTAACACAAGGTACTTTCCAACTCACCTGCCGAAGCAGCACTACTGGGAGAGATCCTGATATGTCCAGGATCACAGCTCTCCTGGGGCCTCAGGTGCAAGTATCTTCAGCTTGACCAGGCAATGCCAAAGTGTTTTCCAAAGTATTTGTGCCAATGGACAACCAACATTACCTAGTAAACTCACCTTATTCTTCTTCTGAATTTGAGTCTAGCTACTTCTGATGTCTTCAGCCTTTGGTGTGACCCTGTTTATTCTTGGCAATAGCCCCAGCAGGCAGACAAGGTTTTCAGTCTATCATTTGAAAGACTCAGAAGCCAAGGTTTCTGAACAAGGTGAGACTTGTGAGTGAGGTTGCATTTTCAGCCATGACATTTCCTGCTCAGTGTGATGAATATCAACTCAGAAGGGGTGGTTAGGCCTGGGTTCTATCGAAACTAGAAGCAGGCATGAAATAACGTGGGACAATATACTGTAAATATAGTTTAAGTAAAACATTAGCTTGTAAACCTAATAATAGAAGCTCATATGTGTCAAAAATATCAGGGTCCGGTGGCCTGGGTGTTCTGTCCTTGTGGAAGGGGAGTCACAAAAGTTAAGTTCTCAGCTTGGCAGATCCAGAAAGTTCAACTTGGCAGGTCACTCAACTGCTAATCCTCAGGCTCCTGAGGAAGCTCTTGGGTAGGCAAAAAGGATTTCAGAGAATTAATTTACAACTCAAAAGGGAATGACCTTTTTCAGAGAGTCAAGAGCAGAGAGCGGTCTCCCAGTTTTTCCTAAAGGTGTAGCCCATGAGAAATATCAGCATAGCATCCCCAGCAAAAGCACATGCCCCTCTGATGGAGTTCATATGCATTGAGCGTGTTCCATTGCCACATATGGACACTCACACAAGCAAGCCCAAAATAGAATGCTGGAACAAAATGAAAGATAAATATAAATGGAAGTTCCAATATTTGTCCCTGCTCCCCAGTGAATCATCTTGTGCACCCCCTCTCCGGAGACTGAATTTGGACCCCTGGGAGCCTGTGTTCTACTATCAGACAGTACCCCGCAGAAAGTCCAAGGATAGTAGGGTGGGTGCATGAGTGAACTCAGAGCATTGGGAAGGTGAAAATGTGTTGGAGGGCAGCCTGGGCAGGCCCCTCCTCCTTGGGACTCGACAACAGGTAGGGTCCTAGATCAGGCCTTGCTCACCTTGGCAACACCACCCCTTTCTGCCCAGTTCTCCTTTACATTCTTCCAGATACAATCAGGCTATGCTCTTCTTTCTGAATACAAAACCCCACTTCTTAGCAACTAGAGCTCGTCCATATTCCAATTCCATACAATTTTCTCCTTCATGGTGACTTTTCTGTGCACCAAAGCACTGTCTTCTGCTCAGGTTTGTCCATGATGGAAAACTGGGTGAGGAAAGATGGTGGAGAGTTGGAGATGGTAACCTGGAGAATCTAGAATGATAACCAGTCCCACTAGGCAACAGTAAGAACAACATCCTGCTGATCATCCTGTGAGGTGGATGCAAATCTTTTCACTGTATCTGAGGAAACCATGTCAGGTGAGAGACACAGGCTGGCCTTAGCCTCCAGTCTGCCCAGTTTCAACCCCACATGTGCTCAGTACATCCCTATCTGTCCCCCAGTGGCAGAGGCAAGTAGGCTAGGCTAGGAAGTGGGTGAGATCAGCACAAAGGAAGTCAGTAATTATGAACTGGAACAGCCAGGACTTCAATACCATATTCAATTTTTGTAAATACTTGACATTTTTATTACATATGGATTAAAATGCCCATTACACTAACAGATACCTAGAATTAAAAAATAAGACATTTTTAAATCACCAAAACATCTACCAGCATATACAATTATTCACTGCCTATAGATTTTATATTTTAGTCAGAAAAGGCAATATAATTAGTCCGAAAAGGCAGGAATAATTAAGCTGGCATTAGTATTTCATTATTAGACCACCATTACATTTTGGTCATGTGACTAGCAAATTTCCCTCCTAATTGAAACTGGAAAGCTGATCAAGATTAGTTTGATTTCAGGGTCAATCATGGGAAAATGTACCATCTAAGGGGGAGTGTTGATGATACACCTTGGATGTTGACAGGGAAAAACTGGAGCTGGCATATTGCCCCTACATGGTGGCCATTTGATATTCTTCAGTAGGATTGACCTATGATGGGAGAAAGGCTCAGGATTGCAAACTATCTCTCCTGGTGTATGTTCTTCCCACATTAACTTGGGGAAATGATAGAGTTTAAAATGAACTGAGAAGTGACAGTTTTAACAAACCTTTTAACAAAGGTTTAGGGTATGATAGGGAATAAGTTAGCAGAAGTAGGAATTGATAGTAGGTGGCACAGCTGGATTGTGGGAGCTGGGTCCCCTCCCCCACCCTTTTTGGAGATGCACATGGTTGGGTCTGCACTGTGTTGGGTGTTGGTGAACAGAGACTGGGAGTAAGGAAATCACATGAGAAGAGATAGGAAGTGGAAAGTGGGCAAAGCATTGTGGTCTTGAAGAGAAGGAAAGGAAGGAGGAAGGCACAGAGGAATAGAAGGAGCATATGGACAGTCATGGGGCTGGCCTGGAGGTAGCAGCTTCAGGCTGCTACAGGACAGGAAAATAGGGAGGCAGTGAACTTCTGCTGTGAATGGGCAATGGCCTGGGGAGTTGAAGGCATAAGCCTGGAATTTGAGTAAGCTAATGGTATCTGCTAAAGGCATCTAAGGAGCTTGGAAATTTGAACTTTGTGTTGGAGCTTGTGCTATATAATTTGGTTCAAATATCTTCAGAGGCCATGAATGAGGTTTGAGAAGATGGACCTGGTGTTGGTTCCTGTTTCATCTACCTTGTTTTGAAATCATTGTTGCTGAAAATGAAATTGGGTAGTAAAACAAGCAAAGCAGGGAACTCAACTAAATGTATAAGCAGGAGCAGCTGGTCCTTAAAACCCAGCCACTCCTCAGGTTCCTCTCAGTCTGCACACAGTAGCAAGACCATACTACCTTAAAAGAGCCAAAACCAAAATTTATTTGCTAAAAAGAAAAAATGGGCTACAAAGTCACTGAGGCTACAAAGGACCCCTTTGGTTATCTTACCACACAGCTCAGTCTTTAAGTTCAAAAAGCTGCATGTGGGTCCTTTTGCCATATGCATCCTAAAGACGGTATCTGTCCCACCCACTTTCAAGCCAACAGTGGGAGAGTCAAATCAAACAAAGAAACAAAGAAGCATCATTAATCTGCCCCCAAAAGACACCAATCCAGCATCTTTCCTGCTTCAACCTTGAAGCATCCTGAACCACCAACACTCATTCAAAACAGCAACAGCAACCACTGCAGACATTACTCACTGAAAACAGCAGCACTCCAAGTTTTCTTCAGGTCTCCGGATAAATTCCAAGTTTTTCAGTTTCTAAGTTAAAGCAAGTTTCCAAATACCAAGTTTCAAGTCAGCTTACACAGGTGACAAATTTCTACAGCTTCCTCGGGCTCCTCACCCGTTCAGGTCAGGGATGGAAGCTGACAATGTGGCTTCCTTCCCTGCCCCTCTGCTGTGCATGGCAGTTGCAGCTTAAGGGACCCCAGGCTCCTTGCTGCTCCACTACTCTCTCTCTCTCCTGCTCTGTGAACTCACTCCTTCCTAAATCCCCTCTCTCTGTCCCTCTCACAAAAAACCTTGGCTTCCCTTTTCCACATCTCCATCTATAGGGCAAAATGGTGCAACCCTAATTCTGCTGTATTACAAAAGTGGGACCATGACTTCCCAATTTCATCACATCTCCACTACCAAAAGTTTGGTTTAAAATCTTTATCTTCCTTGTGCCTGTTTTGGGAGCTTTTCTACTCCCTAAAGTTGGGGTGGATGCCAAAAAAGAAGCAGAAACTCTATGTCTTGAATCATGCATTTGGAGGAAGCTCGGACACCAAAAGAGAAGAGGCAGTACCATTTTTAACCAGATGTTTGGAGCACCACAAGTACATCTATGAACTGAGATTGGCTGTACTGTGTGGTGGGGTAATCAGGGACTAAGGGATAGGTAACCAGGGTTTGCTTGCTTTCTTTGTTGTATATAAATTTTAGTTTGGTCATTCTAAGAACTTGGTCTGACTTTGGATTGCAAGAGAGGCTGCAGGCAGAAAAGAATCCTGAGGGCAAGCAAAGACAGATTTCAAGGGTAAAAGTTTTTTCCTCTGGTTTGGTGTGAGAAAAGGTCCTGAGGGCAAGCAAACACAATTAAAGAGATAAAGACAGGCCAGCAGGTGGCTCGGTGGCTCGTGCCTGTAAGCTTCAGCCTATGAAGCGGCCAGGGCTAGGGATCATGGTTCGAGTCCCGCCTGGGGCCTATAGTGAGACCTAGTTCCAAAAAAATAGCTGGGTGTGGTGGCACGCTCCTGTAATCTCAGCTACCTGGGAAGCTGAGGCTGGGGATTGCTTGAGTCTGTGGTACCCCAGGCAAGGAGAGCCTGCGGTTCCACAGGCAAAAATAGGAAAAAAAAAAAAAAAAAGATAAAGGGAATTTTTTTATGGGAAAAGTTTGAGGAGAAGCTTCTGGAAATTTGAGGTTTAGAAAAGGCTTTTGTCTTTTTACATTAGATGAAAAATGTAAAGCTAATTTCTTCTGGTTTAGAAAGCTTGTGAGATTTTAGTGGAGGCTTGCCCCCTTTTGTACTCAATTTCAGGTAGGGACACAATAGTCTGGAGTTAGAAAAAAGTGACTTGCCCAAGAGCACACAGCTGGGTGCATGACTGGGGCCCAAGTCCAGGGATCCTGACTGAACTCAGTGATTTTCTCAAAAGCCTGCCCACTATGGTCTCAGGGCCAAGGGCAGAGGCCCCATGCAGCACCAACTAGGATCCCTGCAGGGCAGTTCTAAACAGCCATTGGCAATTGGAATTGGAATTCATCACCTGTGAGTCACCACAGTGTCTTTCTTAGTTCCTCCTTCAGCTCCAAAAAAGTCTAAGGAAAGAATTCCAGGCAGGGTTAGCAATGCCCCCTGACCCTTTGCAAAACACACCTGTTACCTCTCTGAGGACTTTACATGGGATTAGGTACCAAGGTACAAAGGAAACATGTTTTCCTGGTGTCCTGGCCCACAGTCAAGTGTCAGGTGGTATTGCTTGTTAAGGAAGAAACAAACCCACAGCAGCCTGACCCTCTCCTCACACCTGTGGTTATGAAGGTTCAATGAATTCACTACTATAACATTCTTGAAGATCTTTGACTTCACAAAACTTTTAAATAGATGTTCATGTCTTATCTAAAGTAGAATTTAATTGCAGATCTCCTATCATAGTTCTTCAGAATCTTCCTTATTCAGAACACAAATGAAAGCAATCCTAAGCATCAGAACATCCCCAAATGTTACCAAGTAGTTGTTCTTAAATGCCTGTCTGTATTTCACTAAGAATCAGACAACCTTATCTCACACCTAGATGTCTGCATAGGCTGTGGGGACTCAGTCAGGTAGGAGAAGACCTTCTCATAGCCTCATCTCATGGGGATGGGGTGGGACTGCTGCCCACAGCAAAACACTGAGTTTTTGATGTATGCACCTCAAACCAAAGCCATCGGTTATTTCAACAACAAAAATGAGTTTACTCAGAAGCAAGTAGAAAAGAGGGCAAACTGAAGAGTGTGTTCATGGTGAGGCCCACAGGCATTTCCCTAAATCCAAAACTCATAAACTCCTAAAAACCCACAGGAGGTCCTCCCCCTTGATTCCAGCTGAAGCAGGGTTTTTGACCCATGTGTTTTCCTTACCACATTCTTGTCTCTTAAAGCTGTGGCAAGAACTTGAAAGACACACACACATGGATGAGTGAACAGAAAGAGTTAAATTTATGAAAAATGAAGTGAAAGATCAGAAGTAAAGATGGCAGGACAGTTTACTGGCAACACCCAAGGAGGGGTAAGGACAGGTTACCCATGTGGCTATCTAGGGTACATATTTTAAAGACTTTATGAATAATTAATAAGCACCACTGGTCCTTAGTTGTGATTGGCTGAAGTCTCAGGGAGATAAGTCTCCTTTGTGTAGCTTTGCATACAAACCCCTGAACACCTGGGAAACCTTGCTTTGACCAGGTGGAAGGAACCCATGAACTTACTGTTATATTAATATCCTTTGTCTCTTCAGATTCTAAGTGAGAAATCTGAAGTGGGAAATTCCAGTGTCTCCCAGTCTAGTATGGTCAAAGAGTGGCTTTGAAGTTTTAATTTCTCTCTTTCTTTTTATTTTCTTTCTTTCTTTTTTAAATTTTTTTTAGAGACTAGGTCTCGCTATGTTGCCCGAAGTTGTCTTGAACCCACGGACTCAAGTGATACCCGCCTCAGCCTCCCAGGTAGCTGGAATTACAGGCATGTGTCACCACGCCTAGCTGAATTTTTAATTTCTCTGATAACTCTTCCATAAATTTTTCATGGTCTTTGCTGAGGTTTTGTACCTGTCTCCTCTCTCCCTGGGGTCCCCCTGTCCCTGGTTTCACAGCTGAGAGGGGAAACAGCATCCCCTCCTGTGGCAGATGCAAAGTATAGGAGTATGAAAATCTGCCACTCCCAAAACAGGTCTTTTTGTCAAAAGGTTGGCCAGCCTGAGAAAGGGAAGAAATCTGAGACTAAAAGCGTATTGCTTTAGACATTTCTATGTAAATATCTCTCTGTAGAGTCCTCTCCTGGGAAGATCTCATCTCTCTTTTCAGTGAATGAGACAGAACTTAAATGTGCAAATCTGTAGTTGTTCTTTTTTTTTTTTTTTTTTTTTTTGAGACTAGGTCTCGCTGTTTTTGCCCGTGGAACCGCAGGCTCTCCTTGCCCGGGTACCACAGACTCAAGCAATCCCCAGCCTCAGCTTCCCAGGTAGCTGAAATTACAGGCGTGTGTCACCACGCCCAGCTATTTTTTTGGAACTAGGTCTTGCTATGGGCCCCAGGCGGGACTCGAACTGCGATCCCTAGCCCTGGCCGCTTCATAGGCTGAAGCTTACAGGCACGAGCCACCGTGCCCAGCAAATGTGCAAATCTGTAAACCGTGTTTTCTAGTTACTCTTCCTCACTGACCTTTCCCATTTCCCTTTCCCAAACCCCCAAAATATACAACCAGATATTTAATATGGTGTCTAAAGCCAGGTGGACAAGTTAGTTGTTGACGTGGCACCTCTCCTGTGTGTGCCTGAGGTATATACAGGTTATTAGACCACTGTCTGAATTTTTCTCTTATCCAGCTGTTGGATGCTGGTTTAATGCTTTGCCAACCAAGAAGAACCCAGGTGTACAGGATGATTTCCTTTAGACCCTCATAACCCCCAGCACTTGATGGAGCCACCAGGCATAAAATCAGGGTCTACCTTTCTAGATGGGGGACCCCAACACTGCCCAAACTCTATATTTACAGCTCCCCAAAATTTACAGTGCTGACCCTGCTTGCATATTTTGCAGAGGTTGCTTCCCTGGTGAGAAACAGCTTCTCATGACTTCTACCAAGCTGATTCTTCCTCATGCTCAATATTCCCTCTCCCCCTCAGGAAGTTTCTGCTGGTTGCCCAGCACTGGACTGGATGCCCTTCCCTGGGTCCTTCCTTCTAGTTTGTTGTACTTTCAGGGAAACTTGGGACCTCAGAGGAAGAGTCTGGACCTTCCTCATCCCTATTCTCTTTAACTGGCACACAGTAGCCCCTCAGTCCTTGCAAGGATGGGAAGAGACGCGGTAAAGTGAAGCCAGAGGCCCAGCCTCGGCAGCAGCTCACAGTGTCTGTCTTCTTGGTGCCATGTCAGTCGATCAAGTATCACACCAGGATGAAGTACTCTCCGAGACGTAGTTGAGGGTGCCAGGAGGCAGGGGCCAACAGGGAATGGCAGGGCCAGCATTCTCCTAGTTCCCACTTTCCATGGATTATTATTAACAGCTGCTGAAAGTGAGCTGAGGGTTGAATTGTCCATCCAATCTGGGAAGCACTGGAAAGGGGGGAGGGCGCTGCTGGGAATCTAAGAGAGCCAGTGACCCCATAGCAAAGTCTTAACAACATCGAGTGATGTTTGATTTAAAAGGTAGCAAAGTACAACTTACAGACCATTTTGCAGCTGGAACCCCGCTTTCATTCTGCACACACACACCTGCCCCCCATGTAGCTTTGAATTCAGAGAAGTGACTCTGGCAGGACATATAAGTTCTATTAGCCTAATAAATGCCTGTCATACTACCTGGAAATTTAGAGGAAAGGAGGTAATTTTGTCCAATCTCCTGAGTTCCTCTAAATAGGAAATGGGCTGACAAACACATGCAGACATTCTAGAACATGGTGTTCGTGTATAATTTAGTCTCGAGTTCTAGAACAGCTACCCCTGTTGAGAACACACTGTTGCTAGGATATGGCCAACGAGTAAACATCCTGGCTTTCTATTATTGTTTCAGAGGGTCCCAGACTATTAAAACAACTCCGCCAAAGGTGTCTGTGCCCTCCCTGCTACTCTATTTCAGTGACACTTTCAAGCCCTCCCTGACCAGACCACCACCCCTGGACCAGAGCATCTATCTCTGGGACCCCCAAGACTTCCCTTGTGCCTCTCAGTTTCTTCCCACATGCCTCTTCGTGTAGCCTGCTGCTACGTCTGACTGATCTCAGGTTTCTCCATCAGGGCCAGAATGGGGTGGGGCGGGGGGGGGGGGCAGGTAGCAAGTCTGAAGGAGGACCTGACCCTCAAGAGGACAGGAAGAGGGCCAGGCCCAGGAAGGAGGGCCCCCACCATGCTACACCCAGGCTGACCCCTTGCCCAGGGATAGGAATCCAGGCTCCTTTGCCCTCAGCACCCAGTCATACCTCCCACTCCTGCTGGTATAGCTAGGCCCCGGGGGCCCAGTACCCACGATGCATGGATAATCCATGTCCATGACAATGACTTTGATGGCAAGGACACTTTATTACATGACCAGTCAGGCTTGGAGGGCTGAGCTGGCTCGGATCTGCCTCCTCTGCCCCTTGGGGCGCAGGGCTGAACTTTGAAGGGTGAGTAGAGGATGAAGAGTTAGAGACTTCATGAGTTAGGGAGAGGCAGGAGGAAAGGAGGCTCCCAGTATACAGGAGCAGTGGCTGTTCCCACCTCCTTGGGATTGGGAGGGGGTTCCCCTGGGTGGCTTCACTCATGCACCTGAGACCAGAGCTGCCAGGTGGCTATTAAAACCTGCTTTAGCTCCTGCTGGCCCTGCCTTGCTGGCCTTGCCAAACCAGCAGACAAGAGTTTTGTGCAAAGGTCGGCTGGTGGGGGGTGTGGGAGGTTGGCGGAGAGCAGGGAGAGGAGAGCAATGAGCCTGTTTGGCCTCTCCTGGAGGTACAGGCTAGAGCTGCTCAGTGTAGCTCCTGCCTGGGTTTCACTGGGGCTCCCCTAGAGCTGCTCCAGCCTTGAGCCCTGCCCACTTCTTCCTCCACCTGAGTGTCCTCAATTCCTCTGAAGCTGCCCCTCATCTTCCGCATCCTTGGTCTCTGCTCATGAGTTTCCGCGATGCCTGTTAGCCAAGAAAAGGGGCAATCACACGTCTCTTGATGGATTTCTTCTCTGTGCCCTCCATCACCAGCTCCATCACAGGCCCTCAGACCCCCTGACCCTGCCTGAATGCCTACCTTGCCCAGCCACACAGGATTTGGTGTCAGAGAGCTACGCTTCCCATCCTCACACACAGAGTTTCCTGTAGGGCTGCAGATCCCCTTTCTGGGGGAGGATGATTTGGCAGTATTTATCAGTGTTATATGCCAGGGGCCCTTTCACTTGGCAGTTGTACTTTGGGGAGTCCCTTCAACACCACGTTCCTGTGTGTGAGGGTGTGGTTATTGCAGTGTTGTTTGTCACCAAGATAAACTGGAAGCAACCTCATGGCATCGGGGGTAATGTGTGGTTTCCTGTGCTAGGACCATGGAGCCTGTTACCAGGATTTTCCAGCCTGAAAACCAAGGCATGGCCACACGTGCAAATCCAGGCAGACTTCAAGGTGGGTAAATGCAGGCAACAGATGGATGATGGCACTACTGTGGGAGACATACACAGACAGACCCCAGTATTCAGACTCTCTCTGGACAAAACACTAAAATTGGGCACGGTGATCATTTGTGAGGAGGGGAACACCGGGCGAAGCCTGGGGGGAGACTGTCCTAGTAGCCCCTCTCTGCCCAGTCTGATCTGCAAGCTGAACAGGTTTCACCTTTTCAAGTAAAAATGTGTTCAAGCTGCTGTGTGCAAGCAGCACAGAGCAACCTTCCTCAAGTGAAGATCTGATCACCTCACATCCCCACTTCACACTCTTCAGGGTGCTCTGTGACAGGGTGTCTGGGACTGTCACCATCTATGCTTGTTAATGGAGCCATTAACACCTGCTCATTATTCTTAGCACCCCTTCACTCTCAAAAGTTTCCTGGGGTGGATGACAAATTATCCCTCTCATCATCAGAGACCTTAAAGAGACAGCTCCCCCTTCTTAATGGGGGCTGGAAACCCCCTACTTCTAACTCATCTCCTGGCCTCCTCTTGCATGCCCCTGCCTGATGCTTTAAGCCCAGAAACACCAACTGCTTCTAGCTCCCCTGCAAGAGTTATTTTTAGCCCCCAGGCCTTTGCTGGATCTGTACCTCTGAGGGCATGCCAACCTGACACAAAGCAGCCAGCATCCCTCTAGGCTCAGCTATGCCTATCAGCCCAGACCCTGGGGATGTGGAGGTCATGAGCAAGGTTCTAAATGCTGACTAAGTCCCTTCAAATCCCTGGTCACGCTGAGGCCACCACCCTACCCCCCACCAAGCGCTCCTGTCACCTGTTTTCCACTCAACCTTCCCAGTTTATTGCTTGCTTTTTTTT
This sequence comes from Uropsilus gracilis, assembly GCA_004024945.1. Classification (NCBI taxonomy): domain Eukaryota; kingdom Metazoa; phylum Chordata; class Mammalia; order Eulipotyphla; family Talpidae; genus Uropsilus; species Uropsilus gracilis. The sequence goes on from PVHY01005990.1 coordinate 68,136, forward strand.
TTCTACATCAATGAATGCAGGTGGCCTGGGACTAACTATCCGGCTTATTTTCCCTGGTGTAGGTGGTTCCTCTGCGTTCACTCTTAGGACTCTGTCCTGACATGGTGGCTGAAAATGTACCAGTCACTTCCCATGGGCTTTCTCTTTCCACTTCAGCTGCACTTTTCTGTGCCCTGATTGTTTAATAGTTCACTTTTCCTCCATAAAGCCCTCTTGGGGATGAGCAGGGAGGACACAGACACAAGAACACCTGCAAACCACAGAGCTCTGAGGGCTGGGACACCAAAGAGAAGGGTCATGCAGTACCAGGGCTTGCTGGAGCCAAGCCCCCATACCCACGTGGTGGGCAGCCAACCATGGCTTTGAAATGTGAGTGCAGGTCTGAAGGGACCCTCCCTCCCACCCAGTGCTCAGGGGAGCACCTCAGGTGCCTTCAATCCAGAGCTGCACTCCCTCACTGCCAGGCTTTCCCACAGAGTTGATTCCCTCTAGGAAGAATGTCTTCTTACCTACCTTCAGACGATTGGCACAGGACCATATCCTGCTCCTGTTTTCCAAACTGCCTGCACACCTGGCCTGTGCCTACACAGAAGTTTGGACAACTGGAGGTACAAACTCTGCCCCTCCCCCACACACATACACACAGCTCCCCACCTTTCCTACTGTCATTGATGCCAGCTGTCAGTGTGTCATCTCCTGCTCCATGTTCATCCATTTTTGGGGTCCTGGAGCTGACCCTGAAAATGTCTTCGCTGACTGGTACAATACAAGGCTCTGTCCACGGGCAGTGCTGGAGGACACTGCCAAGCCCCCATTCTGGCAAGTTTTCTCACCAAGAACCAGCAGTGTGTGTTTGTGCTGGGTGGTGACCACACCCTTCCTTAAAGGGCTGAGCCTCATCTTTGGGTACCCTGAATCCTGGGTCCCTTCCTTGTTGACTGCCCCCTCATCTCAGGACCTCCTCTCCATTCTGATAGCAGGAGCTGTGGTAGGGCTGGCTCTGTGGCTGCCTCACATTTCTGGACACCACATATACCTGACCAAGGCGGGAACAGAGTTGGCTCCTTCCAGGTGCAGTGAGAGAGCAAATCTCCTTACCAAACAAGGTCAGGAAACCCTGTGTTTGTGGGACAACCACCCCACGTATCTTGTCATGTTCCAGACAAAATAAACTTACTGTCAATTATGATGTTTCCTGGTCAAGTCAATATGATCATCCAAAGAACAACCTGGGGCAAATGATTAGCCTCTGGATAATCCCCTGGGAACTATTTTGCATGGGAGGACCCCATAAATGATAAGAGCACCTTGCTTGGGCCTGCCTGGAGCCCCACAGAGAATCCATACAGCTCAGGTGCATGTTTGGTAGCTGCAAAAACTCCATCTCTGAAATCTCCATCTTCAGAAATCCAGGAAGCTCACAGACATGACAAGAGAGTGGCCTGCTGGGAGCACAGGACCCACTAGGAGCTCATGGCCTACCTTCACTCGACATCCCCCGCCCCCACCTTCCTCTGAAACTGAGGCATAACCCCTACCATCCACACACAGAGTGACCAGTGAATGGTGGTGTCAGCGCCTTGGTCTCAGACCATGCTGCTCAGGGGGATCTAGGCCACAGACCCATCTCTCCTCCAGTCACCCAATCAGAACCACCCTGTGCCTGTGACCTGATTCTGGAAGGTAGGCTTCCCAGGGATGTGTGTGTTGTACTCAGCTGCCTCTTCAGCACCAAGAACATGCTCAGATACCATCAACATGTTGAGTGAATCTCTGGGTGAACTAGCAGCAGGTCCAGATACCAACCAGCCAACTGACCCCAATCTCTCATCTCGAAAATATTCTAGAGGGACCTGACCTTCAGTCCTGGGTACCTCCTTTCCAGACATCCATGCCTTCTGTTCAAGTAACCCCCCTCACACACACATACACACACACACACACATACACACACACACACACACACACACACACCCTCACACACATGCACTTGGCTTTGGGAAGAGAGAGAGGGAGGACAAAAACAGCAGAGAAACAGTCCAAAGCCACCCCTGCCCAGCTGTCCCAGCCCCTGACTTCTCTGTGGAGGTAATTCTGGCTGGTGCTGATCCAGTGAGTTCCAGCTGCTCAACAGAGATGATTCCTGTTCCCTTCGATTTCCTTCAGCTCCCTTCCCCGCCTCAGCCAAGACCCAGTCAGAAAAAATGTCTAATTTTAAATATCCTGTTGCACAGACATAAAAATATCATGAAATAAAATGCAAAAGGCATATGATTTCCAAGACAAAATCCAAGAGTTCCAAGATATTCCTTGTTACCCCTGAGTAAACTTGGGGCTACCCACAACTGAGTGGTTGACCACGGTGCCCGTGGTCGCAGGAAAAAGCAGCCAGAGCACTGAACGTGGACCAACCACGGGTTCAAATCCCAGGTTGGATGCATATCCTTGGTACATGAGCTTCCTGTGCCTGGCTGCCTGACTGGAAACTGTAGTAGGAGCAGGACCCACTGTCAGATGTGGAAAGGATTGAATGAGTCTCTGGCTCAAGTCACAAGCACATGGAATGTTCCTGGTCACTACCTGGCTTCCACCCAACCTTACCTTGGCTTCATTTTGTTTCTCTCTCCTCCTTTCTAGTTCTCTGATGTTCTCCCTTCATTTTTCTATCTTGTCATATTATCTCTGCCAGCTGCCTCACATACTTTAGAAGACAATGTCACTATACAAGGTATAAATAAGAGCTACCATGCTCTCCTTCCCTGCCAGTCTCCTTGAAGACTTGGCAAGTCTTGGGGAGAATGCCCATCCTGGGAAGGGTGTTGAGCCCATCATTGAGGGGGTGAAGGGGCCACAGCAAGAAAAGAGGCAAGGGACAGAGTCGGGTCCTTAATCTAGCTGCCTCTAGAAGATTCTCCTCCCAGAATCCAGGTAGATTCAGTTCTGTTTAAGGGAGGTTAGATTTCCTTGTTGCAAGTGAGGTATGTCATTATTAACAATACTAACCATCAAAGCTGGGAAAACTGAAATTCAGAAAGACTTTGGCCAACCTCTCTGCTGTCACACTAAAGACTTTTATACAAAATATGTCCCCTCCTTGTTATATGAAATAAACTCTTCCTCCCTATCTTCTTCCTCCATTCCTTCCTCCCTCTTTCCTTTCCTCTCTCCTTCCCCTCCTGTCTTTCTCCTCTTTTTCTCCCCATAAACACCCAAGTGGAGATAAAAAACAAGTATTAAGAAAACGTTTGGCGGCCAGGCATGGTGGCTCATGCTTGTAAGCTTCAGCCTATGAAGCGGCCAGGGCTAGGAATCGCGGTTCGAGTCCCGCCTGGGGCCCATAGCGAGACCTAGTTCCACAAAATAGCTGGGCGTGGTGGTGCGCGCCTGTAATCCCAGCTACCTGGGAAGCTGAGGCTGGGAATTGCTTGAGTCTGTGGTACCCCGGGCAACGAGAGCCTGCGGTTCCACGGGCAAAAATAGCAAGACCTAGTCTCAAAAAAAAAAAAAAAAATTGCTGTTCAAAAAAAAAAAAACATTGGGAATTAAGTTAGTGGCAACCATTGAATATTGAATCTTATAAACATATTGAAAACTACAGAAATGGATGCCTCAAAAGGGTGGATTTTATGGTGTGTGAACCATATCTCCATTTTTTTAAGCCTAGGAAAGCTTCACTTGACACCACAGAGCCCTAAAATCCCAAAGCTATTCTAACAAGGCTGCTGCAGACCGGATGTTGTGATAGTGTCCTCAGCTGCTGCCATAGGAACAGAGTGCCTTGAAAGAGCATGACACATGCAACTGAACTTGAAAAGCCCTAGCTAATATTTGTTCCCTAGGAAAAAAGAGTGCTAACTTCCCCCTTCCCACTCTACTAATCATAAAAAAATAATTTTAATTTATTGCTGAGATATATCATTCTATCAGTGACTTCAGTCTTTTATAACTTCTTGTGCTGGGTATAGCATAGTATGTCCTTACCATAACAACAAAGGCAACTATGGAGCTGCTTGGGCAAATGTCTCCTCCTTCCAACCTATTCCTAGGGTAGAAGATGACCTCACAGATCACCACTTCACCCAAACACCAGGAACAGCAGTCACTCTACACCCACAGCCATACCATTCCCCTGCCTGCATGTCCCCAACCCATGGTTCTTTGCTTGTGTTTCTATTATCCACCCCCCCCCAGGGGTTTGTGAGGCAGACAGGATCACAGGGGGCCCATTCTTTGGGGTAGGGCCTCTGGTCCAGTGCAAAGTCATCAGTTGAATTCAGCCTAACTGCTTTTATTGGTGAGTTGAAAACTTGTTTAGCAAAAAAGGGGGAAATTTTGGGCTTGGCACCAAAAGGTTGGTGCAGGAAGAGAAAAAGAGGTATGAATTTAGGATACACCCTGAGCACCCAGAAGATAAGAGGCTTAAGTTCTAGCTCTTGAAATTTCCCTATACAGTGAAAGTAGATGATATCTCTATCCCATCTGCCCAAAAGACCTGGGATAGAGAATCTGAGGACTCCTCCTGGTCGAGGTCCTCCATCCTAGATTTGAAGTTCATTAAAGCAATGGACATTTCTTTTTGACCCCAGAACCTCGAGGGCAAAGCCAACAGTGACAAGAGTTCACATCCCATATAAGGACATACCCTAGATGACTTCTGCTGTCCAGTGGCCCCCAGACCTCCCCATGTCTGGTCCCTGGGGCCACACAAACAAAGTTCTATGGGCAGGGATTAAACAACAGATTGTCTCCCCCCTTTGGGAAGCTACAAATCTGGAAGCTTCAGGGGTCTCCAAGTAGTCAGCAGGGTCAGATTCTTTTGAGTGTCCCTTTTTATAAGGACACTAGCCATACTGAATTAGAAATACTTCATCCAGTGGGATATAGTCTCAATTGTTCTGCAATGACTCTATTTCCAAATAAGGTCACATTCAAGGGTACCTGGGGGGTTAAGGTTTTAACATGAGTTTGGGGGCACTATTCAATCCACAATGCCCTGCTAGTGTGTTTCTGTTCTCAACCCCCAATTATTCAGGCTGACCTTCTGCAAGTGTCCTGTGCAGTCACTCATGGGAATCTCAAGTCAGTCTCACCTCTCTGTGCCATTCAGGACCCAAGAGGAACAACATGTTCCCTTTCTGAGAAGTCTGGGGACAACACAGAGAATGGGAGCCAAGCACAGAATGACTGATTTTCAATGCTGCTTCTTGATTCTACCCTACATCAATATGAAAACTAGATTCTCCTTCAGCTACTGTTGTCAGTGTTCACAGTGACAAATGGCCATTGTCATTGACGGTGAAATTCTGTCTGATCAGTTCTGTTACACAGAAAAACAGGAGGAAGCAGGTCAAGGACCAGTTAGTTGGTGCCTGGAATTGGCATCTGGGCTATAGCACCTCAAGCACTTCATACAGGTGTTAGCACATCAATTACTTCATTTTGGCTGAGACTAAGGTCCCCATTTGACAGTTGAAGAAAGAAAAACGGTGATGAAACCCAAACCCAAGCCAGAACTCCGACTTTTCGGCCCCAGACATTCCTATTCTGTTTACTAAACAGTTGTCTCCAATTCGGGGCTTCCGGAACCCCACTTCCGGTTCGGCCTGCCTTGGGTCACCCAGCCTCGGAGTGCGACTGCGGCTCTCGTGGCAGCGACACCTGGTGTACGCTGCGGGGTTTGCCAGGTCTGGGGGCAGCTTCCCTGGGTCAGGTGAGCGATTTACCACTGGAGCCAACTGAGTGCAACCAGAGAATGAAGCCAGACCATGGTAAGTGGGGAAATGGAATCGCCCGGTTGGTGTGGCCCAGTAAGGTCACCAACACAGGCCCTGGAGTCTGTCTAGACCTTCTAGCCTGGGGCCCTGGGACAGTCCAAACCTCTCATTCGTCTCATGTCTAAAATAAAACTATAAACCTTTTCAGTGCACAGACTGTGCTTACCTGAGATAATTCAGGGAAGCATGAAGTAACGTCTGACCTGGAATAACCACGAAACACGGAAGTGTTGTTACTGTTCACTGTGGGAAAAAACAGGTCCAAGATGAACCTTCAGACCCTCACCCAGACCCATTAACACCCATTGCCCTTTCAACTTCCCCCCAGTGTCTCCCTGACAGTCACACTGGAGTGCCCTAATCTGCACCAGTGAGATCATCTATAGAACAGGAATCCTTACCAGCCTTTGAGGGGAGGTGACTTTACCTGAAAAATTGTTTCATTTGCTCTTAATCTTGACCTACCCTCTCTCTATCTATAAATACCCTCCATTCTGTGTGAGCCATGTGGTATCTAGAGGGATGCTTGCCTGATTCGTGAATGATTTAATAAAGTCAACTATATCTCTAAATGTGTTGTTTTTTTAATGGTAATCTCTTTGAAGTTATTCCCTCCCACAAGGAACACTCATCAGTATCCACTGAATTAAAAAAGAAAATTCATAAGTAAATAAAATGATACTGATTGAACAAACTATGAATAAAATCAATAAAATTAATTTATTCAATAAACTTTTTTAAGATGTCTACAGCTTACCAGGTGTTAAGGGTCTGTCAGAGCACAAAGCGAATCATCTTATAGCTCTCTGGGTTCTTCTAGGCTGACAAGTAATCAAACAAGCATCAGATAGATTGATATGAGAAAAAAGTTAATAGGAAGTTTAATAATAACGTATACACATCCTGTATTCTTGGGAGAGACTGGCATAACTGAATGGCTCACCCACTTAACTTCAGATGCCAGCTTAAATAGCTCTGCTAAGAAAGACAAGGGAGACAGGGGGAACAGAAGGGGAAGATCACTTAAGGAAGTTACCAAGCAAAGCACAACAGGCAAAGGTATGCAGATTTCAATTCCACTTTCTCCACTGAAAAGAGACAAGGCATATAGCAGTAAGTCTTCCTGGGAGGAAAGCAGCCTCCAACTGCCTTTTGTGCCCCTTCCATAGAGTCAAATTGTTTTTAAAAACATATATTTTGGAGTTAGACGTCCTTCCACTGTACCATGAGGCCAGGAGCTCAAAAAGACATATTTTGGGTTGGCAAAGTTTTGCTCTCCAACATGACAAAGGGAAGCAAAGAGACCTACCTTTTTGCATATACAAAAAGGAGGAGCCTGGGTTCCCCTCTGACACAGGACCCCCATCCTTCTCCAATTAATTAGAATTTACTGAACTCCAGGTGGGTCCAGGCCCAAGGAGACCTTACCCCTCAGAGTCCTGTTCAGAAATGGCCAGCAGGCAGCAGCACAGCAGGGCACCTGTCAAAACCTATGTGCTGTCCCATGGAGAGCGGGAAACCTCTTGGAGGAGATGACACACATATCTAGAAGATTCCAGAATATTCTTTTTCCACTGTGAGTCTTTTTCTCTCCCAATCTCACTGCTGCAGACAGCATTTCATGGTAATGTAGAAATAGAGCTTCCTTTGATCCTTGATCTTTTCTATCTGCTAGAAGAGTCTGAATAGAGACTGAGTCGCTACCTCTATTTGAAATGGTGCAGATGCTGCCAACAGAAAAATAAAAATTCATTGGTTATTTTTCTTCAGCTCCTCATTGTGCCCACTCTATGAGCAGTTGGGATTTTGTAACAATATTTAGACAATTCAGACAATTCATAATGCCAGGGGTTTTATTTCTTAATTGATTGCATATATATGTGTGTGTATATATATATATAGTATATATATTTCATGTATATATATATATGTATATATTTTCTACATCGTTGTCTATCTTGGGGTTCTCCCACCACCTTATCACTCAAGAACCATCTTCATCTTTTGTGCCCATCCCATCCCTGATTTCCCCACACCCCCTCTCTTGCTCTATGCTTCAGTTCTGATGACAGTTTTAAATTTTTCTTGTTTCTTTGTTTCCCTGTATCCCTCATATAAGTGAGACCATCCCATATTTCTCTTTTTCTTTCTGGGCTTATTTCTGCTAGCATGATTCTTTCTAGCTCCATTCATGTTGCAGCGAATGACATGTTTGTCTTTTTTGATTGATGAATAATATTCCATTATGTACATATAAGACAACTTTCTGATCCATTTGTCTATTTTGGGACATTTGGGTTGCTTCCATATCCTTGCTATTGTAAATAGTGCTGCAATAACACCTGAGTACATGTGTCCTTTTGAATTAAAGTTTTTGTGACCTTTGGGTAGATTTCTAGAAGTGAGATTGCTGGACCAAATGGAAGTTCCATTTTCAATAGTTTAAGGGTCCTCCAAAGCTTTCCATAATGGTTGGACCAGTTTACATTCCCACCAGTCGTATAAAGTGTCCCTTTCTCTCCACATCCACGCCAGCACTTCTTGTTGCCTGTTTTTTTTTTATATAGGTCATTTTTACTAGTGTAAGATGGTATCTCATTGTGGTTTTGATTTGCATTTCCCTGATTATTAGTGATGTTGAACATTTTTTAATATGCCTATTGACCATTTGATTTTCTTATTTCGAGAAGTATCTTTTTAGCACTTTGCCCCATTTTTTGACTGGGCTTTTTGCTTTGTTTTTGTTAAGTTGTGTGAGTTCTTTGTAGATCTTTGTTATCAGATCCACAGTTATCAGGCTTTGTAGTATAATTTAAAGTCTGGGAGTATAATTCATCCATTCCCTCTTCTACTAGCCAGAAGAGCTTTGGCTATTTGAGGTTTTTTATTGTTCCAAATGGATTTTAGTAACATTTTTCAATTTCTTTGAAGAAATGACGTTAAGATTTTTATTGGAATTGCATTGAATCTGTAGATTGCTTTTTGTAGAATGGACATTTTGACTATGTTAATTCTTCCAATCCATGAGCAGGGATATCTTTCCATTTCTTTGTGTCTTCTATTTCTAATGTTTTATACTTTTCTTTGTACAAGTCTTTCACATCCTTTGTCAAATTTATTCTCAGGTATTTAATTTTCATTGGTACAATTGTGAATGGAGTAGCTTTCTTTATCTCTTTTTCTTCAGACCAATTTTTGCATGTAGGAATGAAACAGGGTAAAAAAGAGACTTTTTGTCTTTACTTAACTGTTTACCCCTATCTGCTTGCTTCTTTCTCCAAAGCAGGCTACAAGCAGTTCCTTTGCAATTACCTTTAACCTTAACTGGATACACTTATCTGCCTGCTACTCTCTATAAAGCAGGCTACACACTCTTCATTAGCATTTTCACTGATCACCTTTACCATTGATATGCAAAAGCCAGCCAACTGCTCTCTGCTTTCAGCTCCAAAAACTGCAGAAAAGAAAAACTTTAAAACACAGTTTAAACTTTCGACTCGTGGGTCCTTACCACCATCCCCAGCCTTCTCAAACAAAATACCAAGCCAATGCAAGACAATCAGTGCAGTGCAGACTAATTTATTTCTAACAAAGTGATTTCTAATTATCCTATTAACTACAAAAGAAACATGTAAGACTCAGAATACTTCAACATTGTCCAAACCTTTTCTCAGTATTGTCCAAAGTCCTTTCCCAGATTGCCCCAAAATCCTCAGTCTCTCAGTCCTGATCATCTCACCAATGTCCAGTCAGAGTCCATCTCCAGACGCTTGAAGACATGTTCCTTTGACTGCTCCTCCTTGTCTTCCACGCTGTGTTCTCCTTGTCACCTTCAGGTAGCAGGATCTCCACGGTGCCAAACCAGCAAAGTTCACTTTCTTCTCAGGCCTAACTTTTGCACAGCCTCTTTCAGACACAAATCAAGCTCAGCAAAGCAAACTCCAACACGGAGTTCAAATCTGCGAACTCCTTAACTGCATTCAGCACACATGCTGCCAGTCTGGGTCAGCTGAGGGTTGCAGGCCCTCGGTGGCCACATGGCCAAGCTCACATGACTCACATCTTTACAAGATGGCTAATTCCCATCTCTCCTCTCTATCCTCTCTCCATATTGGAATCCCAATCGAATTAAATAGAATCCTTCTCTTTGTTTGCACACCCTTTATATACCCTGATTTCCCGCCTTCCAGGAAATCTGTTACACTTCTTTCTTCCCCCTGCATCCCCCTGAAGGGAAATTCCAGCTAAGGTCATTCTCCCATTTTAACATTACCTGTCCTTGAAACC